>OW285239.1:121700131-121866130 GCA_935421215.2 Melolontha melolontha | reverse complement strand
AAAATATTTTGGATTCTATAGTCCTATATAATTGCATCTTTCCATTTTTCATACGTTGTCTTTTTATTTAAAGCTCACGCGGTATAATACAGACCATATAAATACGAAATTGGAATCTTGCAAAAATAAAAGGATAAAAACGACCCTCTCTATCTTTAATGACCGGACTGTATTTTAAGTATAATTATATTCTAAAGAAAGACATTTACCTGAAAATATCAAAAAAAGAGTAATACGTTTCGGTTTTTATTTACGTTCCGCTTCTTTAATGTTTTTTCCTTTTAAGTTCCTAGAATATCTTTTTCGCATCAGATAATTTTAAAAAGGTTGCGATTCTTTGAAAAATTCCACTGAAACCTGATCTTATTCTTTATTCTCCGCACACACATAAATAACATACCAATATTTTCTTCGTTTTTTTTCCGAAATAAACGAAAACCTTTTTGCATTTCCGATGTGGCGCAGGTATGCGGCCATATCTCGCGAAATAGCTCCATCTATTAAAATATCCCGATACCTGCCTTTCATGCGAAGCACACATATTCTCATAACCCCATTCATAAATCAATTTCTTTCTGGTTCACGTACGTCGGTTGCCTCGAGATCTAACTTGAACACACACTTATATCGAAGATAGATTGTGACTTCTTTTTTTTTTTAATTTGACGTTTCGAAAGAAGAATAACGGTTGATGGGGTTTCAATAAAGTATCATTTCACATATGGATATCGAAGATTTATGAATTCTAGAGTGATTAGTTTTTATATCTGGCATATTTTGATACACACGAATTTAATATCTGTACTCGCTTCAATGGATTTTTCTCTTTAAAATGGATATTTAAAATAAAAACGATTATTGAATATCTAGAAATACAAATTGTTGTGAACGAGCTATATAGGGGCTGATCTATATTCTCAATTCTTGAGCCGTTAAAATTAAAAAAAAAATTAGTGAAAAACGATAGTCCAACAACACACATGCCTTCTTTGCCCCTTGTAATTTTTCTTGCACCAAAATTTACTCTCAATTTTGCGAAAAAATTGCATACACGGTTCGAGAAATAAAAATCCGAGAAAATGGGATCTTTACTTCAATAAGTTTTCCGTTAAAGTGTCTCGTAGTTTGATGATTACTTGTAGTGTTGGGAGATGATACTAGTTAAATGTCACTGACAAGGCACAGAAAATCACTAAAATACAAAGGTATTTTTAATAATATAAAATATTATTAAAAATCTGGTGTGAAGAACACAAATACAGGTTCACTATTAATATATTTTTTTTAATAATATTTTATATTTTTAAAAATACCTTTGTATTATACAAAACTGGTGGGGTTTACCTACTCATGTATGTTTCAATTGTTCTGATAAATCACTAAAATGGCAACATTTAAAAAAGATCACCAAATATTTTATTTTACTAAAATAAGATATGTACTTTATTCATAATTATAAATAAATATTACACATAATTAAGAAACATATATAATCTATAAACAATTTAAACATATAGGTATTCGACGATCGAATTAAATCGTGGAAAATGGATTTCAGAGGAGTTATATAGGTAAATTTGAAAATGTTTCTAATACAGAATTCTCACAATCTACTGCTTCACCTCCGTACATGTTTTCAGAATTAAATCTTTCATATTTCTTTCATATCAATTAAATCATACATGCTTGGTGTGGGATTAAAATTTTGACAACCGTTATTCATATGGTATCTTAATCTTAAAATCGAATCAGCCATCTTTATTGCTAACTTATTTCTTAATTTGTCTTTGACAATATTTACTACAGAAGACGCTCTTTCTACTTCTGCATTTGAAAAAGGCAGGCTTAGTATAGCTAATACAAAATATGATATATGCGATATATACGACGCTATCTTAATAGCAACCTGACAAAGCCATGCAATTATGGCCCTACTCAAGATAAGTTATTATATTATAGGTGTAGATGGCACCACCACAGAGTCAACAAACAAGTCTCGAATAAAATCACTGACAAAAAATTATCACTAAATTTGTCGTTGATGGCTTAAAAAATCACTAAATTAGCGATAAAATCACTGAACTCCTAACACTGATTACTTGCTTATAGTCAGAGAGCAGACTGAAGCGAGTGCCCAATTGCCCCGATAAAGCGTTGTGGCGGTCTCAGGTATAGTATACATGTTATAACAGCCCCACAATTTCCTTGCTCAATTGTATGCCTCGAGCAAGTGCTGTTATTTCCGTCGTTATGAATAGTATATTGTGTCTATTTATTCATAAATTCTATTTTACAGTGGCGTGTAAGACGGAATATATGTTTATATATTATTTCCTTAGACTTCGTTCAAATAATCGCTTAAAAAATTATATGCGTTAATTTCCAATTTGTATTCTCGTGTTTACATGCTGTTATACATATATGTATTTATTGTTTTTGAGATAGTATATTTTATCGTTTCTTTCAGTGTTAATTGGTTACAACTTTTATGAGTTACAACTGTATGAGTGTTGGGGCAACTGCACTGTTACGTGGACTTGATGCTCCTGTGTATTGTTTCACCGCGCACGGGTTGTAATGCCGTATACGCACTAATTATTTACTCGTCGGTGATAGTTTTTAATAACGCCGCACTCCAATATAACACCTTTATTTACAAAATTTACACTATTTGATACATAAGAATTGTTGATTTGATGATAAAGCAAGACTTATTGATAAAAATGAGACTGGTGTCTCTTAATATTAAATGTAGACTGTTGTCTTGAGCACTGTTCTTAAGACTGTTATCTAGAACGCTGTTATGTTGAGAGTCTTGTCCTGAACACTGTTGTGTTGACACTTGCGACTGTTGTCGCGCACACTGATCTATTGAGACTGTTTAAGAATTGCAAGCAAAATTTACCCCTAACTTTAGTAAACTCTGGAACAATTAACAAAATAGGCCGCATCAGAATGCGGCCAGAACACGAACAAAGGAGGACAAAATTACCAAGAACCGCCTTGTTTGTAAACTGTGCCTACTAAAATAGCAAACATTACAGATGGTTTTCAATTCTATATTGACTATAACTAAAATTCCAATTTTATGATGCTTGCATTCTTCATTCTGATATTTCATGGTACAAAATTTAGTAAACGTGCGTTTGATAAAGCATTTGAAAGTTACAAACTGTGTACATGGCACGTTCATTCATAAGATAAGGTAAATTGAAAAGTGTCTAAAGAGTCTAGCAATAAAATAAGTGCCGAATTAAATAAAGGTTGATAAATATGAACAATGCCGCATCTTAAATTCAGGGAAACGTTTGCATTTTTATACGATAATAAAATATAGTTATACAAAGGTTTCAATTTTGTACCTGACCCTTAGGTTCAAATACTATATTCTACGATTCCTTATATTTAATATATACAAAATGAATAATATTTATATTTAATATATAATACAAATTAATTTCGTTTGTAAGACGAAACACCGAGCCAAACATCTGTAACTTAATGTTTTGACAAATGAGCTAATTTCTTTATGTTGTTTACTTCCTCGTTTCCTTATACAAGTTTGTTAGACCTAAACCTTGTACATTATGCCAAGCGAGCTTGATTAAAATTAAAGTTACATTCTTTGATAACTGAAGATGGGAAAACTTCTAAAGCATTAATTGCGGCAACCTCAAAATCAAAAATACATTTTTTTGGTAAGAAATTCTGGATTTTATATTTTAATAAGAATCGTTTATACGTATGCCTCTTTTTTGTCGGGTAGCAGGGCATATACGGCAGTAATGATATTCGTCCTTTTTTCTGTACTACCAATATCCACGTGAATTGTATATAATTGAGAAAACAGTGAACTAGAACTTTTAAAAGTCTCATCGAATAAGAAGCAATACTGATAAATTGTCTCCATCCATTGCAAATACATGAATCCTGTCTTCCATACCATTGTCAATTATGACATACTATTTCATAAAGTAGGGGACCTCTATATCTTCTCGTTTTTTTCGGAACTAAGCTAATGCCTAGCGATTTGTGTCGCTCATTATACAACGCATGTTTCACTGATGTTAACTGTTGAATATTTGTAACGAAATCCAACCCTCTGTCCTTAGCAACCATTATCTCTTGTCGATATTTTTGCGATACTGGTGACACTTCTTTTCTTGCTTTCTTTTAGGTTTTATATAAACACTAATCAACTTCATTTTTTGCAATATCTGGAACACAGTTTTCTCACTTATAACTTTTGATTTTACTCTGTATTTTTGGTGCTTTCGCGACTCGTTACGGGATAACCGCATGTATAATGTAACAGAATAATTTGAAACATACATGAGTTGGTAAAAACATCACCAGTTTTGTATAATCCTAAAGTATTTTTAATAAAGTGAAATATTATTAAAAATCTGGTGTGACAAACGCAAATACAAGTTAAATATTAATATTTTTGTGAACGACTCCTTCTTCAGAGAGGCAGATTTATACTTGAATTACAGAAATATTAAAACATGTGTACGTAACGAGAACATCCTGCAAAAGTAATTGATATATTTCAATAATCTATATAAAAACCAAACATTTATTATGAGACAATCTTTGAACAATATTTAAAATGAAAGGTAATTCTCTCTTTCGAAATGACATTACGACTACACATCCATTCATTACGCACCATTTAACCGAAAGAATACAGGATGATAACAAGAAACTCGTCTGTTCTGAATAGACATGTTCCCGGAATGTTACATCCCTTGGTCTATCGTAATGACAGCCTATTGTGACAAGCAAACCGTGCAATCTAAACTATATAAGCTAAATACAAAGGCGCGCAACTAATATAAGTGCAAATTAATAGCCATTCGCAGAAACAAAACATGATAATATGGCTTTAACTACGGAATTGTTGTTACATTATTGTACGTAATTATAGCAGAGTATACGGCCATAATCCGAAATGCAAAAGGGGATTACAACGCTGTAATCGAAGCAAGTTCACAGCGAAAAAGGTTTTGTTCAATTCCATTGGTTAGGAGATACGCGGCATAATAACATATATAAATTAATGTAGGTGCTTTGTACTACCTTCAAAAAGTTTTTTTTTTGTAGTTAAATATTATTTGATGAGATGGATAGGTAATTTTTCAACTACTACACAGAAAATTTAAATTTATGTATTACTGTGCACTAGGTGGGATTTCAGAAGCAAATTAAGTTTTTGTACTCGCTTATCAAAACCTGTCATTTCACGATTCGATTTGCTTGCGTAAAAAGTCACCTTAAACACGAGTGCGTAAAAGTAAAGTTGGTACTTCCTGGAACTTGATTAATTTAGTGACATTTTAAAATCATAAATCCCTAACCTTAATAATATGCTACCCAGTTCGTTATTTTTCTATGAAAATAAAAAGAAATGAAATAGAAATTGTTATATTTGGAAGGTATGTAATTCAATGTCAGAACAGCAACAAATATTATATAAATTACCATTATTCATTCTTTTCAGAAATTGAAACGGAACAATTATTAAAAATTTTGATTGGGCAATTTTGACAACCAGAGATTGATACCCCAGGGATTAACTGGTTTGTTTAAATTGATCTTGATTGCGAAGGTAGAGTAACGTTGATTGTATTATTACATATATCTTGTATTTCAGATGTCGAACAAGTTGCAGGCGGAGTCGATATCTCTAACGGGGTCATTGTTTTAGCTAATTGAATTCTACTATGCAGAGAATTTTCGATATATCCTCCTGCAACCGTAGATGATTTCCATCCACCATGCCTTTTAATTGAAAGCAAGTCACCTCCTTGGTTTGCCAACAATGTCGCTGAACTCCTTCGAAAACAGTGACCTGTGAAGTTACTTGCGCTATCAAGCTGAAGGTACTCAGCTATTCGCATTGGAATTTTGCCAATTGTATTAAGACCAACAGGTGAACAAACACACTTGCCATTGCGATATGTTAAAAAGAATCGCTGCTGGCTGTCCGGTCTTAAATTTGCATATTGCCGAATTAATGCAATCCATTCAGGCTTAATGATTGCAAATGTACGGCTGTTACCTGTTTTAGTTTCTGGAATTGTTGCGATAATTAAATTCGATTTAAATTCTATGTCTCGCAATGACATTTTGCAAAGTTCTTCACGTCGACAGGCTCCAGAAATACCCAATATTAATACAGCCTATAAATACATATAGTGTTGTATGGAATTTAAATATTCTACCTTTACCTTCATTAGTAGGAACAAAGAATTTGGAGTTTCAACAATAAATTTAGTAATTTGTTCTTCGGTTAATACTGCTGATTTTTTAGGCTGATGTTGCTTCGTTATCTGTTTTAAATACGCTATGAGTTTTGCTTATTTAGATATATCCGTATTATCATATATTATTAAGCATGATTTTAACATAGAATAAGTGGACCATAATGATTTATTTGATTGTAAATTTTGAAAATAAACTAATAAACAATTTTCGGAGTATTTTTGTATATTTTTAGATCTAGCCCAAGTTACGAATTTAGTACAAGTGCTTTTGTATATGTTTTTTGATTTTATGGGTAATAAATTATCCACTGCAATATTGGTAGCTTCGCGAATTTCAGGCGGTGTACATTGCATTTCATTATCAGAATTCATGTTGTTGGTGAGGTTTTTATTTTGTATATGTGTTTTTTTAATTTGATAATTTTAAATTAAATGTCACTTCAAATAATCAATACTGCCAACTCAAATTTTTTTAATTAATATCAAGAGATTAGTAGTGTGTCATAAACGATAACGTATTTAACAATATGTATTATTATTATAGTTCTCGTACAAAAAACATTTCGCGAATTCGTGTTCATAAAGCGCTCGCCTACGGCTCGCGCTATAAACTGGTCACTCATTCGCGAAATATGATTTCACGCACTTGGTTCGTAAATAACTATTATGAACCGTTTTTGATGTAAATTGTAATTAATGCGTACATGTCAAATGTAAATGACAGAAAGAGAAAAATGATGACTAATAGCTGGGTATCAAAACACAAAAGGAAATTGATTATACAGCGTGTCCACGAAGAACTCTTAAAGAATGAAATAGGTGATTGTACATACAAAAGTATGAAAAAAAGTTTCCATCAACTTGGATCCGAAAATGCTTCTTAATGGAGGTATCGCACTTTAGAGATGGCGTCACAAAACTGGTTTTTATGTAATTATTGTGGTATTATCGAAATTGAAAGTGTGTTTTGTTTGTTTGATACATTTTTTAAGGGCTATACTATTGCTTGAAAATTTATGGCCATTTAACGTGTGTTTTCTTTAGTGTAGGTATTTTGTCTTTTAATTTTGATTGTAGGTTGATGAGATTATTGGAGTTTTTGTGATCTACTTTAATTACCCGGCCACTACTCCCAAGACCCGAGCGAAATGCCTAGGATTATATATTTACAATAAAACAGATACTCGAAAAAAGATTACTCCAACTAAAGAAGGTATGTCTAGGATTTATAGATCTAGAGAAGGCCTTTGACCGAGTACCAAGAACGAACGTGCGTTGATACGTGCGTTATGTGGTGTAGGTCCATCTTGTTGAAAGAATAGTTCATTCCTTTCAATTAATGGCAAGTTATCTAATATTTCTTGTAAATCCTGTGTCAAAACTTGAAGATACTTTCCTTGGTTGAGATTTCCGTCAATGAAAATAGATCGTATTATCCTGCCACCTAGTGTCCCACACCAAACGTTCACAGAAAACCCTATTTGAGGATTTTGTTGGATGGCGATATGTGGGTTTTCTACACTCCAGTACCGGTGATCAAAACGATTAAAATGTCTTTTGTTTGTAAATTTACATTCGTCAGTCCACTAGATTTTTGTGTAAAACAGCGAATCGGACCCCAATGCGTTTAAAAAAAAATAGAAAAAATTATCCGACGCTGTGGATCGTTTTCATGGATTGTGTGAATTTTTCGCAATAAAATGACATGTACGCTTCCGATTGAGACACTCAAACTCTCAAAAATTTGTCTCACTGACGTCCAACAAGTTTCTTCAAGGCTCAGTAAAACACTCATCTCAAGATTTTCGTCTTGATATGTATGATTTTGGCTTTTTGAAACTTCCATATTGGCGGAAATTGGATTCCAAATGAGTAAACTTGCGAGGGCTTGGGATCCGTCTATTGGGAAAACGTTCTTGACACCGACGCAACGTTTGTCCACTGTTTTTATTACTCTCAAAATAAACTATATACAATTTTTGACCTTAGTCTTCATAGTCAGCGCTATGTCTCAGTAGTTTTTCAAAGCTTATTGCGAATAAACCCAAGTATTATTTAAAAAGCACGGCTGTGTCAATCTTCGTTATTATTTTTTTTATTACTCTAAAGTAAATCAGAAATATAGATTGTGATACATCACTGAATTCCGGAAAAAAAAATCTCTATCAAATTAAAAAAAAAAATAAAGTTACAATTTGAAAAAAAAATTGACATGTGACCTTGGAAAGGATAAACAAGTAAAAATTAGATTTATGATTTAGTTTGTAGTACTTTTTAAGCCTTTTAATTTGACATACAGCTTCTTACAATCCGACTACAAATATGTGTGCTAGGAACTGGGGCGTTTTTGCGTGAACAGCCTGTATATAGGAAATTTATAGTCCACGATTTAAGGTCTGTTTTTCTTTAATATGTATATATTTAAAATAATCTTTGATGTTTCGGCAATAAGTGCCTTTTTCAAAAAATTTAAAATTATAAATTAATAATTTATAAGTCATTAAAAAAAATAAAGCTAAATCTCAACTTCGCATAGATGCTTTTCCAGTCCCTATCAATTGAACGGCACATGGAATATTATATTAATAACGCTCTATACCTAGTTGTGGATACCGACAAAATAAAAAGTCGCTTTACTGGTAATGCCAAGTATAGAACAAAATCCCTTCACTTTTCTTTTAATCAAATCCAAAATTTGTAACGTGACAGACGAAATTGCAACTACAAATTTTATGATAAATTCACCGGTAACACGATGTCATCGGTTTCGAAACAATTACCGTCGGGCTTTTTTCATATCCGCTTTTTCTTCCTTCCCAAGTGTCGGATCCTGTACAAAAAGCTTTCTAATGTTCTCACCTCTCGTTGAGAGCGGTGGCGCCCGTCAAATAAACAAAAAAAAACGCAACGCCGAAAAAAAACAAAAGAAGTGGGCGCGACCGATTTTCCTTTGTTTTATTGTCTGCCATACAACCCGGTGCCCGACCAATAAATTAACGGCAACATATTACACAAACGGTTTGCGCAACCTTAAATGGGCAGTATTACCCAGCCGCCCCCTTATGCACAGCATACATATTCTGTATTTAATGAATTATTAACGTATTTGCCATTCAAATAATCAGGCTGTTAGACATGACTGCTGTGGAGGGAGTCGATTGCAGCATTCGTAAATACAAATATTAAAAAAAAATCGAACTGAATGTGACTTTTATATGATAAATGATATAGGTGCCACCTAGTATAATACTTACGAAACTATATCGGCGGTAAGAGTTTAAAAACTCGAATATATGTTTCGTTTGCGCGCTGATAAATACACGTGTAGGGGTAATTGTTTCTGATTGAAATGCACATACAATGACTGAGAAAGTTGCGCAACACGGAATTGCGAATAATCCATTAGTGTAGTCGTTGCGTTCACGTGAAGCGAGGCTTTTTTTCATAAGGAAGGTATGAAATGGCATTTTGCAATCGTTCGGTCGCGTTAAAATATGAATTGCGCTGGAGTTTTGTAAAGCAAGTTTAGTAAAGGATAATGTAATACGTTCGAATGAATTGGATACGATCTACGTATGTTGTTCGCTAATTGGTTTCGCATTTCATAAACTTTCTGTATTAATATATCTACAATATATGTTCTTTTATTTATAAGCCAAAATGTAATCTTTTGTTCCGTGTTTTATTACACTACATTTACTTTATTTTGTATTCCTTTATGTTACCATTGCTTTTATCCATTTGTTAAAATTTATAATATAATATACTGCAATGGATATGTTCATAAATAAAAATAAATTGCAAATTTACATGAATACAGTACCAACCACACAATTTATTTTTAAAACAGAATATTAAAATGTGCCGATATACCGGATGTCCTTAAAATAAAAAGACAGCGTATGAAAAATAGAAAGATTAAAGAATATACAGGGTGAGTCGTGAGGAACGACCAAACTGTAGGAGTGTATTCTACAGGTGAAAGTAATGTAAAAAAACTCAAATGTTGCTATCCGATTTTTATTTGTTTTCGAGTTATAGCGTAATTAAAAATAAACAAAATTTCATACATTGAAGTTTTTGTATTTTATTGGTATTATCGTTCTTTATAATATATTTTCAAAAATACCGCCATTCGTTTCAAAACATTTCTTACATCGTCTACCAAGGGCGCTGTTTGCGTTCCTGATTGCGTCAGGTTGATGTTTGATATTGTCAGCAGCATTCATAATCCGTTGAATTAGTGCATCACGAGTGTCCACTTTTACTTGATACACTTCATTTTTTAACCAGCCCCATAAACAATAATCGAGTGGCGTGAGGTCTGGAGACCTAGGAGGCCAACCAATGTGACTACCACGTCCAATCCAACTCCCTGGAAACCTTTCAGCCAAATGTTGCCTGACTGCAGGAGCGTAATGTGCAGGCGCTCCATCGTGCTGGTAGAAGATTTGGATTCTGATGTTTATGGGAACATCTTCTAGCAGTCCGTGCAGTTAATTTTCTAAAAAATGTAAATAGGTGTCTCCCGTGAGGCGATTCTCAAAAATGTAAGAACCAATTAAAAAACCATCGATCATACCACACCATACGTTTACCGAAAATTTATGTTGAAAGTTACTTTCGACTGTTGCGTGTGGATTTTCGTCTGACCATACATGCTGGTTATGACAATTATTAATACCGTCACGGGTGAATGTCGCTTCATCTGTAAACAGTATACGCGATACAAAACGAGGATTATCATTTATCCATCGACAAAATTCCATACGTCTACGATTATCATCTCGTTGTAAGTGCTGTACTCTTTGTACATGGTACGGACGTAAGCCATGCTCGTGGAGTGTTTTTATCACCCTTGTTTGTGGAATGCCCAATTGAATACTAATTCTCCGTGAGCTGGTAGTTGCGTCTTCTTCTACTACATCCAGAATATCTTCTACTTCTTGTAATTGTTGTCGACTGCCTCGTTCAGATATTATGTTTACACTGGGAAGCGGGTCGCGCACAATGTGTTGAATACACTAATAAATACAGTTTTATTAGGATGTCTGTGATGTGGAAACAGTTGACGATATTGATTAGCAGCAGCTGTAGCATTCTCATCACAAAATCCATAAACAAACACCATATTAGCATATTCTAAATTAGAATAAGTGTGTGGCATTTTAGTTTGTTACACTATAGTCGTACAAACGCCAAGTCAATGTCACAATACCCAAGCACAATGTTATAATTTACTCCAAGGTATAGGGAACATTTTTTATGATGGCAGCGCCCTCACTATATCAACGATGAACCAGAGGTAGTGACATTAGACGCATTAGGCATACAAACCACTCTACACTATTTCTCGACTGCTTTCAATGTCACTACCGCTAGTTCGGAAAACCACGAACAGGTAGCGCTTCAGCTCGGAAGACTTCCCTAATTTTTAATTACGCTATAACTCGAAAACAAATAAAAATCGGATAACAACATTTGAGTTTTTTTACATTACTTTCACCAGTAGAATACACTCCTTGAGTTTGGTCGATTCCTCAAGACTCACCCTGTATACACAAAATATTTTACCAAACTTTGATCTTATAAGAGAAAAAAATGACAAAGAAATTTTGTCACGCCACTGTGCGATGGTCTATATTATAAAAGACGACACATTAAAGTTGAACGCCAATAACAAAAGAATTAGTTTTGTTATTGTCGATCTCGCTTTAGTTATCGATAGGGATCTGCAAAACATATATTGACGTCATTATTCCATAGCCGTAGAATATACGAAACGCTTCGATACCAGTACATACTACACATAATATTTGCCGTTTGCGAAAATCAATCGTTCTCTTAGTACTGAAAATACTGTTGTTGGGAGTGCACGTTATTTCTACTTTGCGTTCCCTATTTATTTTCGTTTCTTTGTTTCTTTCTAAAATGTCTATTACACAATATTTATATTTAATTCAAATGATTTCTTGCTATATGACGCCTATGTCAGTGCTTCTAATAGGCAAAGTAAGACAAGTTTGCGCCGGAGTACGGTTACATCTACATGGTATTGTCCAGCATTTTTCGAGCGGCATTAATATTCACTTGCTATTAACGAATGCAAGAGTAAGATACCATACTCATATTATACTGTTTTAGTGAGCCGGACAAAATATATTTTGCCGATCCCTAGTTATCGATCATTACGTACGTTCAATACAATTTTTCGATTAAAGATGGAGTGTTACCAAATAGGAAGTTAAATGCCCGTAGAACATACATCTTATATGTTTTAATATACTATCTTTAAAAATTCACGATGGAGTATAAATTTTGAACACCTTTTAACCCTTACCATAACAAAATTTTGACACGATGTGATTTTCTGCGTTTTGCGTTTTTATAAATACAAAGATTGCCGCCTTTAAATTCAATAACGGAATTATATTTCTTACTTTTCTTAACAAAAAAAACAAAACATTCTCGTAATGCATACGAAATCATGTCAGCTATAAAAGTCCACAAATTATTTTCAGCATGATTTTTAAAATGGGTTTGTAAATTAATGTGAGACATCTTAAGTTTTAATATTCACTTAGCGTACAGGATGTTATAGTTATTAATATGTGGAATGCAGATATTCCACACTTTTCATAGAGACTCCATTACATTCGCAAAAAATTGGAGTCTGGGCAGCATTAGCCAGAAAAGGATTATTGGACTTATATTTTTTTAAGGTATGTTAAAAATAGTTTTTAAAAACATTTGATTAAATGAGGAAACTGTAGCTAGAACCATTTACAAAGTACAAAGAAAAAATACTTTTATTTGTCGGTCACAGGTTAAAAACAGCAGACATATCCTAATATACTGCATATTACTTGTGTAGCACATGCTCTCCACAGAAGCTATGAATATATCAGAGACACCTTTCCGGAAGTTGATAGACTCGTATCCGCTTAAAAAAGTTTTCAGAAAAGCACGATTGAGAGTAGCTATTTACAGGGAAAAACTTCCCTCTCTAGTAATAACTAGACGAGGAACATGATTGGAAGCTATTAGTTTTCATGCAGAGAATTTCGATAGTTTACAGAATTTCGTTGTATGTTTAAATAACGATTCTCGAGGCATTGCTGAGTGCAAGGAACAAATTCCAAATTTAAAAAATCAATTTTACTTTCTTCAGGAACACACTGGAAATTTGCCAACACTAATCACTTATTTTGAAAATAATAATATTAATACTTCTTACTCTACTTGAACTACAAAATGAACAAATAAAAATGTATTTCGTATTTTATAGATCACCACGCTTTTGTTTTTCAATTACATAAATAAGTCTTTAAAAACACAAATTTTCAGTAGTACGCCCGTGGGCGATGAGTAATCGGCCTCTCGTTTCCGGTCCCTACTTATAATTGAACTGTTTTGATAATTCAAATACCCAAAATTTATATAAAACAGATTCATTACATTCAACACTTCAATAGTTTCTGAATAGTGTTTTAGATAGCATGACCCAAGTCTATCTTAAGTTTGAAGTTTGTTAGATTTTAAAATCGAATACATATTTCTATTTTCTTATTTTTTAATCTTACAATCTGCCCAAACTGACTTCTTTTGTGCAAATTTATATTAAAGATCAAAACCGTTTTTCAATTATAGATTAGCTCTTATTATTACATACTTACAATTACCATAATGTGAACTTTTTTCCAATTAGAATGTATCTGAGGTGATAGTACATACCTGAAACAAAAAATGATTATTTCAATTAATAATACAATTTAAATTTTAGGAAAGAACTGGTAAATTTTTCAATTATTTGTAATGTTAACTTACAGAAGGGCGTTAAAAATAATAATAATTTTATTGAATATAAAGAATAAAATAATAAAAAATAACATTTTATATTTCTAACCTAAGCCACTAGAAGATATTATTCGGTACAATGCTAATTAGGGTAAGCCAAATATATAATAATCATATAGATTTCGGCAAATCTCTTTTATTAGGCCTATTTTACAACTCATTATTATATTTATTTTGATTTTCCCGTTTTTATGTTTGTACTCGGTAAACTTTGGTCCATTTGTGTAATAAAGTTTACATCTTGAATAGAAAGTGCTTATTATTTAACCATCCTTCTGAGTATAATTATATTTTTTTCATTATAATAATTCATTTAAGTTTAAATTTGTCAATATCCTTTAGGTTTAGTTTGCAATACAATTCAATCCGAGGAAGACACCTTGTGTCGAAACAACTCTAATGGGATTTTACCTCAATCAAGTGAAAATTAAGAAATATTGCTTTCTAATTTTTATTTCATTAATAATAATTTATTAATCCTAAATACCTTTAATAAAAAGTAATAAAAAAATAATATTTTATATTTCTAACCTAAGCAAAATTAAAAGGCGCTAGAAGACATTATTCGTTACAATAGATAAGCTAATTAGGGAAAGCCGAATAAAATATTAAGTGTAGCAAATGGAAAGTGCAGCTTGTATAATTACTAAAAGCGACCGATTACTTGATAAAGAACGTGGAGAGGACAACTGAAGATATGGTTAGACAGAGGGATTAGCCTTCTAATGAGCGTTATAAACTTTAGATGAATACGGGAAAGGTTTTGGAGTGGTTTGCTTCATGTGCTTGCAACAAAAAGACCTGAGAATGAGTCTAAATGCTGCAAGATATTTCCGAAGATCTGAGGGATTCCTAAAATTATGAATTAATGGGTATAAATCAACAAGGACAGTAGACGATATCCCAGTTCGCGTTCGGTTAGGTGCAACTACAATAAGACAAGATAGAGTTAAGGTTAACTTGTTTGTCTGTTTAGTCTGAATTAACGCTGATGACTTTCCAAAATAACAAAACCGTTACTGTTAGAAAGTCATTGCGTAAAGCGTTTTGCTTAGGCGCCCAATAACATGAAACGAGATTGATGGAATGTTGTATTTTCGGGTGACAGTAGTATCCGGTGTTGGATGTTGAGAAAGAAAATATGATTCTCAAGTACAAATCGGCTTTTAGGAAGTACAGTAAAACTTCTGGTGCGATTTTTCATCATTGTGTGCTTACTGATAAACCAGACGAACGAAGAGTTGTCAATTTATACCAAAAAAGACTTTAAACGTTAGTACCAAAACGGTTTCAAAGTAACATGAAGAAAAGATTATTGCAAGAGAACATTGATAGACTGTGCGCTGCGAACTAGCGAAAACTATTCAAGAGATTGAGTGAAAATTTGTGGCCTATAATGAAGAAAAACTTTCCAAGAAAGCGCTATTTCACCAAATAGTTCTCTCAAAATACAAGAACATCCTTAAAATTTGGTAGCAAACATGAAGACACAATCTGAAGCAATAGTTATGAACAACGAAGATTGGACACCCTCTTAATTATTCAGTGTACTGTTGCTTCATGTACATATTTCGGTAAACGAAAGCTCTTGGATAAATCAATTAATTATTTTTGGAAACACTTGGTATAATTTCACAATGAGGCGTGGAAAAAGTGTACAATAACTCCACTCTGTAGATAAGAATTATTAATACAGAAAAATATTCTAGCATAGGAATTTGTTGCCAAAAATGTGTTTCAATACGACAATAAAATTCAGCTTATCGCTTAAAAAAGAGTTCTAAAATAATAATATTCCATCATTGCAATGTATGTCAGCAGCTCTGAGTTTTTGCTTATTTTTATTTTGTAGAATACTTATAAGACTTCTAAACTACAAGATTCGTTCAAGGACTAAAACAAAATCTTCAGATATTTGTTAGGTTTTAATGAGTACAATATCTAAACAAATTACAGCTACTACTAAAAGAAAAAATGTTATTAAACAAATATAGCAACTCAGAAAATAAGAAGATTAAAAAAACAACTTTATTTCATCTTTTGTCAATTTTTTGTTCATCGAAAAATATGAAATTTGAGTACCTAACATATACCTATAGTAAATTATTTTATTATCTACGAAGATGGACGTGAGAGTGTACAAGATGAAGCTAGAACTGGACGTCCGTCGGTTTGTTAAAATACAGATACGATCGCAAAAGTGCGTGTACTTGTGGCATGAGATCAAATAATGACACTTCGGATTATGGCAGAAGTGTTAAACATGAATAAGGAGACGATTCGACAAATATTCCATGAACATTTGGGAAAGAGGAAGATTTGTGCAAAGTTTGTGCCACACAATCTCGCGGATGAGTACAACCAGAGAAGAGTGCATCGTGCGAAGACTTTGTTCAGAATGGTTGCAAAGATGCTAATTTTATGCATTGTCATTGGTGATGAATCATGGTCGTTTCCGTACGATCCTGAGAAGAAGCGTTAGATTGAAAAAACATCACCAAGATCCGAAAATCAGAAAATCAGTTACTGCTGCATACTACCTTGAAGTGATGAAGATGTTACTAAAGTGCATTTCTCAAATAGGGTAGTTGGGTTCTTATTACATGACAATACATCGTCACATTCTTCACTAATTGTAAGGGCATTTCCTGCGAAAGAAGAAATTGTTAAGATTTGTTTCTCTTTCTTACAGTGAAAACTGTCTCCAAAGGCAATCGAATTCAAGACGTAGAAGATACTCAGGAAAATTATTGACTGTTTTCAACAATTTTTAGAAAGTTGCAATAAGTGTATTAATGTAAATGGAAATTACTTCGAATAAATATCAAATATGCTTTCTTATATTTTTGTATCTTGTACCAATGCGGCAATTAAATTGCCACACCTTGAAAAATGGTAATAAAAATATAGATTTCTGTTGAAATTTTAACAATTTAATTTTTAATAAATTGACTAACTGAAGTGGACTGGAGCTTGTAGTTTAATTAAAAGAAAATACTAATATAAACTTTAAAAATAGAAAATATCCAGGTGTTTATTCAGAATGAACAGGAAGTCCATAGAAAGAATTAGAACTCGCAGGAATCTAAAACGATTACAGGATCCTGAACGTTAAAGCTATCGATTTTGCTTAATACTTTGCGAAATAAACAAGCAAAAACAGTAACTTTCAGTGCGATTTCTGTAAAATTAAAACGATTCGCTAATCTAGAGCTATGGTTCAATTTCATCCTAGATACAAATACGCCGTCATATGAGCAGACACAAAAAACGACTTCTAAAATTTAAATCGCAACGAAATAAATTCCTGCCATATTTCACGAAAGCCAAACCAGCGGTAACAGTAGAAACACTACACCTTTTATTGCGCATAAATCCCGACTAATACGCCGTTATCTGCAGCGCTCATTTCACTCAGGAGTCTCTACTTTTATTGTCTTTTTTTCTTTTATTTTTTTTTTGTTGAGCAACGCACAATGAGATATCCGATACACCTGATATTTAACCCGGTTTCGTACTCCCAAATCGTTTTTTAAGTTAATGCACACTGTACATCAGAGTGAGAACGGAGACTGAGTACTTTAAACTGCCTGTCCAGTTCGGGAGAAGGGTGAAAAAAATATCACCTAGACCCGATATTTTCAGAGATTTTTTTTTTTCGGAGTCCCAAAAAGTCACCGTAGCATATCCGGAACGATGGACTTTCGGTGTTTTATTTAGTGAGGGGTCGAGATTGGGATAGCGTTATCGGAATGTGTGAAGAAAATATTGACCGTTCGTACTTGTATAAGATTGGTTACTTGGAATGGACGCCTTTTCGGTATTTTATTTTTTGAGAATTCTTATAGGAGATAAAATAATTATTTTGATTAAGAAGCTAACTTGAAGATTCTCTTTATATAAATATACAGGGTGTTCAGAAAGGGTAGGGGGTATTTGTAAATTCAATAAAAGAAACACTACAAGTCAGAAAAATATTTTTTTTATTTTTAATCTTTAGACAAAGTTTTGGAAAATTAACTGACAAAAATTATGTTGTACAAATGTTGACCCTCGCGCTGCCGGCACTTCTCTAACCGAACATGGAAATCAGCCGATATCTGTCTACACATATCTCTGAAAACAACGATTGTGCTTCAATTGCAGTAGAGTTCGTGGTTTGTTTGCATAGACTTTCTCTTTAAGGTATCGCCATAAGAAATAATCAAGGGGTATAAGATCGGGGCTTCTCGGGGGCCAGTTGATGGTGCCTCGACGAAAGATCACTTTTTTCCGGGAAAGGTGATTGACAAACTCAAGTGATTGGTTTGAGGTGTGGCAAGTGGCTCCATCTTGTTGAAACCATATTCCCACATTAAAACCTTCAAGCTCGTGTAGTTGTGGAATAAAAAGTTACTTAATATGTCATAATACCATTCACTGTTTACCGTAAGTGCTCGACCTCGTCGGTCAAAAAAATGAGGCCCAATGATGACTTCACCAGACATGGCAGACCCCGCAATAACTTTTAGACTATATAGTGGTCGTTCATGTTTCTGTCATGGATTTTCGTTGGCCCAGTAGCGGCAGTTGTGTTTGTTTGGGTGGCCATTTAAGTGAAAGTTCGCTTCGTCACTAAACAGAATGTTTTCGAACGTTGGGAAACGTTGCAAAAGTCAGCCGGAGAAGATAGTCGGTAACGTTCAGGTTTTGAAAAAACTGAATTTTGTAGGCTGTCAGTTGTAAATCTTGCTTCAGAATCTTGTACAACGATGATTTTTTAATGTTGAGTTCTTGACTGCATTTGCGAACTGATTGAGACGGATTTTGACACACTGACACTTCTTCAATCGTTTGTTGGCTTCGAACAGAGCGTGAGCGATCTTGATTTACAATTTTTACGGTCGAACCGGTATTTTCTTTCGAATCCATTTTCTGATTGTATCGTCCTTCGGTGTATTCCGTACGTTAAATTCTGCACGATATAATCTGCGCGTACGAAAGAAGCGCGATGGTCACTATGGCTACGATATCTCCAAAGAGCATTGCAACAACCTATCCTTACCGCGCCCCTTCAAGCCGCGCCGTTACATGGACGGCGCAGGTACAAATACCCTCTAACTCTTTCTGAACACCTGGTATGAGAGATACAATCACATGCACGTTATTGACATGTACTACTTGAAAATGTTTGAGACCGTGAAAGGAATAAAGCAGGCTGGCGTTTTGAGACCGATACTTTTTTATCTGGTACTTACTAATGCAATTAAAATCATAAAAAAAATCCAACTTTAAAAGTTGCAAAGAATGCCAATGTATCAAATATGCTAGATTAGCGATGTAGACTTAATTACAAAAGAAGAAAAAATATGAAATAATCATCTACGGGGAAATATCAGAAAATAACGGAATTGATGTTGTAGTACAAAAATGAAACATTTATTTCGAAAACTTCAGCAATCACCAGCAACTATCCTTCAAAGTACTCTCCATTCTGTGCAATACACTTGTTCCATCGTTTTGACCGTTGGTCATAAACATCTAAGAAACCATTTCTTGAGAGTCTATTTAGTATACCCATCACCGAGTTGTTGAACTCTAAATTCAACACAAATTTTTGACCTCTCAATTCTTTTTTGATTTCAAGAACAAATGGAAGTCATATGGAGCAAAATCAGGTGAGTAGAGAGGGCGGACCATAATTTTCACAACAAATTCTTCAAGTGTTTGTTGACAAATCGCTGATCTGTGAGCCGGAGCATTGTCGTAATGCAGGATTCAACGATGCCTTGATAAAGCGATCGTTTTTTCTTTCATTTTGCCTTTAGGGTTCCTCGAAATATATTAGAATAGTATTCTTCAGTTACTGTATGTTCTCTAGGTACAATGTGATTATAAATAACGCCTCGTTTATTAAAAAAAAATAAGTGCATTACTTTACCGGCGCTTTTCGCCTTCTACGTTCTTGGACTGCCTTCGTGCCTGCATTGCCTACTTTGAGACTGTAAATCAGGGTCGTAATGATAAAACCAACTCTCCTCACATGTAACCACATTGTTTAGAAACTGTGGAATATGGACATTATCACTCGATTGGCTTTTTGTTCATCGGTCATCACTTTTGGAATCCATTTTGCCGCGACCTTTCGGCACCCTAAATTTTCATGAATAATTTTTTGAGTGGAATCATAAGACAAATGAACAATATCAGAAATTTGATATATGCCAATTCGACGATTATTTTTATTATTTATTTATAAGTCTGTTGTGAATCAGTAGAAGATGAACTTCCACTGATTCACGACCGTCTTTGAATTCCTTACATCACTCTACATCGTGATAAACTAACATCTGGGTAGACATGTTTTAATCATTTCAAAAGTTTCAGTTGGAGTTTTACCCAACTGAACACTAAATTTTATCGTATGTCTTTGTTCCACTCTCATTTTTTAGATGGGTACGTCAAGCACCGACAATTCAGTAATTAATGTGTAATAAACGTCAAAAGATAAATCAAGGTCTACTTGAGGTTAAGTATATTAGAGATAGGGGTTTCATGTTCTATTCTTTGTGTTATAAAATTCTGGTTGTGAAAGAAGTTGTAGCACCAGTCTCGTTATATTTTGATATACCCTCGTAAAAGTATACAAGGGTCATTCAATAAAAACAACATGAGTATCAGTCGAAAAAATATTGACAAGAAAACTCTACAAAGAAAAACGTTTTTTTATTTAGAGCCACTATTATTTTGTTTGTCAAATAAAACACAGATAAAATGAGAATAAAAAAGAAAAGGTATGTGTTCTTATTCACAAAAACATAAGCCGGAAGTGAGCTTCGTCGCTGAAGATGATTCTTATATAATTCGAGGTCATTTTCAAGTTTTCTAAAGCAATTTCTGCATCTGCGACACAGCAAATTATCATTTGGTTTGAATTAAAGCAATCGTGTAAGACTGTAGGCTAAAATATTCTGGCAAAAATTGACACAAATTAGTGTTGGAAATGTCTGAAATCGACGAGGAATTAACAAATTTAGAGCTTCACAAAGACTCTGACGTACAGCTGCAATATTATCTTTGCTAGTTGCAATTCTTTGTCTTACTGGCACGGAAATGTTATGAAGTGAATATATATTAAATTGAATTTGTGCGCAATATGTTAAATTGTTCTTCGACGTAGACGATTATAACAACCAAATGTTGGAATTAATGCACGTAATGCATGACCTAACGTGAATTTTGATATAACATTTGAGTAATTTGTAAATGTCAAAGACAAACTCAACAGGGCTCTCGCCTTGAAGAAATCTCCATTTACAACATTTACAAATGTGTCGTTACCCTTAAAGAAAAATTATTTGCTCAATCCAAATTTAGAAAAAAATTAGTAAGGTTCTAGGCTAATCGCAAAGATTGCCAATTTGTTTTGCTTCTAAATGTTAAAGAACCTGCTGGCAGTATGAATGCAGAACAGTATGCAGACACCTTAACACTTTCAGGTCAGGAAATTTCACTTCAAAAAAGCTCTAGAGGTACAGAATTTTTTAAGGAAAAAAATTAAACTTTTTTTGCTATATTCTTATTTATAATAAATATTCAAACTATAAAACGTAATTAACAAAAATATAAAATTAATGTTTACAAGAAAAAAGCAAAAAATTGGTAGGTTATATTTTGTACCATCATACTCATTCCATATGATATGTTTGGAAACAACTTTTGTTTTCTGATGAACATAACAGTATTTTACATACTGAACACTCCCGGTTTGTTCGGACTACATTGTTTTTTGAGCTAGAATATCCACATCTGCGTCTCGATGTACGAATTGGTTGATGGGCACTTTGCGAAAGACCTATGGATATTGGCTGGCAGGGTTCTCTATTGCTGATGGGAATAGACAATTGCTGCGATATGGTATTAATTTTTGGAACAATTGTATCAGCTACAAGAAATTGTACTATTTCACGACGAAATTGTTTCATTGAGATCTTGTTATTATCGGAAAAAAGTCTATAAATTACATATGCGTTCACAACGCAAGTATCAATTAGAAAAAATAATATCCTATGCCACCATTTATGTCTTTTTCTATCTGTAGTGGCTTTCGTTTGATCGATTTATCCACAAAGTTCATGTTTTTTTTGTAATCTGTTACCATGATAAGACAGACAACTTCTGAAACAGAACCATCTTTATTCTCCGATTTTCCGACAATTGTTGTGTCGCGAGGATTTGGTAATTGGAAAGGACGTGGACACATCTTTTATCACGCCATTTGATAGCCGATAAACCATTGATACTTTTCCACCAATCGTAATCACCCCGCTTCAAATCCTTATTAACTGAAAACTGTTGTAAATTTCTTCTAGTAACATTGACAGTTCCACGGGCATATATTTTATCTTTGAGGAGATCTTCCATAAGTTCAACCGAGGAAAAAAAATTGGAAAAATATTTTCCCCTTATTTCCTCTATTTTTCCCCTTATGCTGGCTAGCCTAAATTTTTTTCAACTTCGCTTTCACCTCGATATGTGTAAATGTTAAAATCCCAGCAGTATCCAGCTTCGTCAGCCAAAACCCATACTTTATAACCCCTTTTCATTGTTTTTTTTTGGCAAATACTGCTTAAGTGTAGAGATAGTTCTTTAAATTTTATCATTGATTCGTCAATTGCAATTTTTTTTTGTGAAGATTCAAATATTTCTGAAAATTAATCTTCAACATATCTATTACCGGTCGCACCTTATAGAGTTTGTCATATTTATCATTTCCTTGCTGTGCCATAATGATGTTATCATTGAGGTGTAAATTGCTTAGCAGCCATCAAAATCTATGCATAGGCATAATTTTTGAGATATACGGATCATGCAAATCAGGAGATGTGCTCCAATGATCTCTATAACTTGGATACTGTTTTATACCCATGAGGATATTTATTCCAAAGAACGCTTTCATCTCCTGAATATTAGTGATACTATATGCCTTTCTTGTTTTTGAGTATTCTTGTTGGGCATACAGATTTGTTTGAAATACTATGTGATTTAATATGTCATCATCCAATAAAACATTGAATAAATCTAAAGGTTTATGCCGGCCACAATTTTTTATAACAGAAGTAACACCGCATTCGCTTTTGAACTCTTCTGGTGATGGGATATTATGTTCACTTCGAGTCCATACCGTTTGTTTAGGAATAGTACTTACCAATGTAGCCGATGAAACAAGATCTTCTAGTTCCCATTCGCTTTCAGAACTCTCAACGCCAGGCAATATTAATGGTCCGTCATCGGTTTCAGTAAAAAAATCGTTATCATTTTGAGTCTCATTTAAATTATTCCCATTATTTGAATCATTATCTGAATTAGAATTGACGATAAAGACACGCATTCTTCATCAAGTCTATCAATTTCTGCGTATAACACTTCCAAGCTTATACCCACTAAACTTAAAGGCAGTTCTTCAGATTTTTTACAATTCATGATCGGATCTGTATGGTGGGTTAAATTATGTATCCTCAAAAAAGATAACAATTTTTACTAATTTACTACAAATTAATGTACTCACTGTTTTCTGAAGATACCAATGAACTGATAACAAACCCCCAGTTGCTTGCAAAATAACTTTGTATAATACAAAGGTATTTTTAATAATATAAAATATTATTAAAAATCTGGTGTGAAGAACACAAATACAGGTTCACTATTAATATTTTTTGTGAACGTGTCCGAACATATCCCTCCCCAGAGACGTAGATACGTATTTCGCCTTTTTACAGGCTCGTCGGTACGCCCCTGCTGGAGAAGGGATATTCTCAGGCACATTCACAAAAAAGAACCACATCACCACATCACCGATATTATCCAGACCGAGCGTAGAAGTAAATTCAGCGCCGCCTGTTGTCAGACAGCCGAAGTACCTCGCCCCGTCCACATAACCAATGTGAAGTAACGACGCCCTTCCACGACGCTGAATTTACTTCTACGCCCGGTCTGGATAATTTCGGTGATGTGGTTCTTTTTTGTGAATGTGTCTGAGGATATTCTTTCTCCAGCAGGGACGTACCGACGAGGCTGTAGAATGGCGAAATACGTATCTACGTCTCTGGGGAGGGACATGTTCGAAAGCGTTCACAAAAAAAAAATTAATAGTGAACCTGTATTTGTGTTCTTCACACCAGATTTTTAATAATATTTTATATTATTAAAAATACCTTTGTATTATACAAAACTGGTGGGGTTTACCTACTCATGTATGTTTCAATTATTCTGATACATTACACATGCGGTTAGACCGTAGTATGAGTGAAGACACAAACAAAATGGAGTTTCTGGAGAGATTGGCTGGCCACCATTGGAAGGGCGTCGTTACTTCACATTGGTTATGTGGACGTGGCCAGGTACTTCGGCTGTCTGACAACAGGCAGCGCTGAATTTACTTCTGCGCCCGGTCTGGATAATTTCGGTGATGTGGTTCTTTTTTGTGAATGTGTCTGAGAATATCCTTTCTCCAGCAGGGGCGCACCGACGAGCCTGTAGAAAGGCGAAATACGTATCTACGTCTCTGGGGAGGGATATGTTCGGACACGTTCACAAAAAATATTAATAGTGAACCTGTATTTGTGCTTCACACCAGATTTTTAATAATATTTTATATTATTAAAAATACCTTTGTATTATACAAAACTGGTGGGGTTTACCTACTCATGTATGTTTCAATTATTCTGATAAAATAACTTTGTTTTTCACATTTGGTGATAAATCTATAACCTAAGCACGCGTGTTTGTTAGCGTCCATTTACTAACCATTTGTAGAAAGCAATGCACATGTAGGGGAAACACGTAGCTAATAATTCATTGGCTATATCTCTCGCATGCATTATATAGGAAAATTAAACCGATAGTCTCAATAGGAAAAATATTTAAGTAGATGGGTTAAATTATGTTCCAGCGTACAAAAATAGTATGCAAATTGGTGGGTGAAATTTTGCGCCGCCGGACCCGAAAGAGTTAAACTGTTCACATGCGAGTATCGAGAATAAACGTTCCGGGAATGCCACAAAACGTGTTATCATTCCATATCATAATTCTCGCTTCCATATTGTCCGAACGGTTCAAGATCTGCTTGTTTGTATGCGTTGGAAAGTCCTAGAACAGCTACCTTGCAGTCTATATTTGCCTGCGTGGTATTTCCATGTGCTTCGCCCATTAAAACAGTAAAAGGACAACAGTTCAATTCGGAGGCCGAGATAAAGTTTGTTGTTAGAGAATGATTCTTTAAAAAACTTAGGAAATTTGTAGATTAATGCACTAGTAGGACTCACTTCTTCACGTTTATACAGATTTCTTGTAAATTCATTAAATAAAAATTGTTTTATAGCGTCTAAACGGGGAATCTCATGTATTACAGTACTATCAAAAAGAAAAAAAGTGACGGAAACATCTTGCTTTAGAGGAAGAATATGCGCAAAACTAACAATACTAAACTATCTACTCATATTTTATATCAAATTTTTAGTTAATATATATTAATTTAAGAAGTACATAATGCTATGAACTTTTCCCCTCAAATATTTTGAAAAGTTTAATTATTTATGAGTGAATTATTATTTTGAATATTTGTATTTGACTAGCGCAGTTGGAGCAAGTCGTTTGCATAGATGTGGACAATTTTGAATACTGTATTTTTTTTAAGAGTAGTCTGCGAGCTTGCTCTCTCCTCAGACACAAGTGCAGAGTGAAGTAAGAAAGGTATGTTTATTTAAAGATAAATCCTTATCTTTGTTTTAGTAATTTCGGATTTTGGGTTTTGATTCAATTGTGTTTTGGTGCTTGCGTATATCATTACCGATTTATTTACGAGTTTGTGAATCTCGTTATTGATTTTTAACACTTTCCTATACAGCGTGTCTCGATTTTATGAATATATTTTTTACGGAAGTAATATATTATTAAAAGATATCTTATTATTATATTTAAAAGAGTTAAATACTGTATTTTCTAGTTGTATTATTATTATCGTATTGATTTAATCTTAGTTATTTGATATAAATGATAAAGAAGGTTTTTTAAAATTTCTAATATAAAAAAAACATTTCTGTAACTGTAAAATTTTAGTACGCTTGGGATATCAAGGGCATTTTTTCATGTGGTTGCACATGTGTTAGAGTTTGTTTCGGTTTTGCTTATTTTGATTTTGTTTCTTGTGGGAGACATTAAAAAGCATCTTTGTAATTTATTAGTTTTAATTTTGATCGGAAGTCACTAAGGGTTTTGATCGTATGCTGCGGTCACTTCCATGCGATATTTTTACCTTAATAATATTGTTAAATGAGGCAATATTAGTCTTTATACTTTATAAAGTTTTTTTTTTTTTTGTATTAAAGATTCATTTAAAGTTTATTGTGTGTGTATTTTTTAAATTTGACCTTTTTTCTTTTGTGCTTATAAGTAACTTAAAGACATTATTACAATTTTTCTCAAATAAATTTTGAGTGGCGCCTAAATATAATATTAATTCAATTGAGTTTTCCACTTTTCCGATTGGAACCCTGAGAGAAAAGCAGTCCCATTTTGGAAGTAAACTGACTGAATATCCTAGCTGAATAAGCAAATTTCAATATCACAATTCATAGCAGTATGTAGGAGAATCGATTTCAACGATATCGTATTAACTACTCCAAAATCGCCATAATGTTAATAATTAGCGTGACGTCAGACATTTGCAAATATCAAATTGCATGAAGTTAATCATATAAATGTCAATTGCAAACGATCGGTCAATAGTAATAATGTGATTTGCAATTTATGTGATCCGATACATATGCTGTTATGAATTCGATATGTTCTATAGGTACATTAAATTTATTAAAATAAATTTTTGTAATTTTTTATTTCGCCTCGACAAATATCTATTTTAAACTATTAAACGCTTTGTTTCTGTTGGAATTAAATATTTTATAAAATTAATAAAATTAATAAGTTTAATAACAACATATGACAGATAACCTTTTGGTTTGACACAGTTGAAAATAGCTGTTTATAATGAATTGAGTTGTGCTAATTTAAAATATATTAATAGTTTATTCCGCCATCCTTTGATATATTCTCAAAAGTTCATTATTTAATTCAATATTAAAGAAGAAGGTAAAGATACGGAGACAAATTTTACAGATGAATTGTCTGTGTCACAAAATTATTATGTACAAGCAGCCTGTTATACTGGGAATTCAACAGTATTTATTTTGGCTGATGTGTATGTACAATCTTAACTCTTGTTGAACATATTCAGTAAAGAATTAGAGGAAATGCTGCTGAATTGTTTGTTCATACTTAAAGGATCGTATACAGTGTGTCAAGATTAGGCATTGAGACAATGATAGTCACGTGACAGTAGTGAGATTCAGATGGCTATCAATTTTACACGGAGTCCCGCAAGGATCTGTTTTGGGGCCAGTTTTTTTAAATTTACATGTTAATGATATTGCTCTGTTTTTTGAGGATGTGTTTCTGAGCGTGTATTCAGATGATATTCCAAAGATTGTAAAGACTATTTTGTCAATGGTCGATAGCCTGGTGCAATGGCTCAATATGAATGAATTAAAGTTAAGCGTCTACAAACCAAATGTTCGCAATTTCACACTTACCAAAGAAAAACATCGGCAACTAATTTTTATATTGATGGAGAGGAACTACTTGACTCCCACTCGGTAAAATTTCTTTATGTTACTTAGGAATCGACGCTAATGTGATAAACCCATTCCGAAAATCTTACATTTAAAATCGTATATGATTCGCTGCTTAAAATCGGAAGTATTGCAGCCATGCTTACTTTCATTATATTATGCATAAATTCAGTCACATCTACAATATAGAATTTGATTATGAGGTGCATCTAACAGTGCGAGGCAGGTATTCATCGCCCGAAAGTCATTAGAAGTATTGTAAGGGCGAAACATACGAACACTTGTAGACTCAGTTTTGCTCAACTGAAAGTGCTACCGTTGACATGTTTATATATTTTACCATCGGCTTGTTACATTTTCAAAAATGGACATCTTCTAAAAACAAATTCCTTCACCAATATATGTAATACAAAAATTAGAGAGGATATGCATTTGCTTGCTGCCACGCTGAGCGCTATAAGTTCTAGCTCTTACGCAAAGGAAGCAAAGATATATAATCGATTCGAAAATTCCGTAGAGAATATATTTTGCCCAATAGATCAATTTGTAACACTTGTAACTTCCTTTGTTACAAATATAAGATTCTGCAGTATACGAAGGACAAGCTGAAATTATTAAGAATAAAAACCACGGTTAATATTTTCTAGAATTTTATTTTAAAAATGCTTTAACTAATTCCCTTCATGACCATTCTTTCCTTCCATGGTTTAGAAGCTCCCCTTCTTTCTGAATACCTTCAAAATAAGCGTGAGCTGCGGTATCAATCTCTTTTTCAAACGAAAACCTTCTACCCTGCAAATTGCGTTTAAGCCCAAAAAATAACATATACATTGCTAAATCAGGTGAGTACGGCGGATGTTCTATTACTTTTACATTTTTTCCAGCTAAAAACTGGAGATTTAAAACTGTTGTATGGGACGATGCATTATCATGATAATGCAACTGTAACTGTCTTTTGTCCATCTAGATTAATTGTATTTACTAAGCTCATGTTTCTGAAGAATACCGCATACATAACCTTTTTTTATAGATCGCTGCTGATCTTAAGTCATTGTAGGAGTTTCCACATCCTCGTGAATTCTTTCACAACTAAAGGGAGTTCCCTTAGCGGGTAGGAAGGTCGAAAAAAGGAATAGAGTTTCGCCAAAAATTTTGGTGCCCGCTATTATTTAAGTAATTTAAAGTTTCACGGCTTCCTTTAAATGCAGGTGAACGTGTATGATTGTTTTAACAACTGAGGATCTAATCCCAAGTTGATGCTCTATTACCGCATAAGTGCCTTTATTGTCCTCTTCAATTATTTTTTTTAACAGCAACAATGGTTTTGTCGGTAACAGCCGTAGGAGGATGCCTTGTTCTTTTTTGATGCTGAACAGAATTCTTTTCGCGTTCAAATTCCTTATTCCATAGGTAAATTATATTCAAGGAAGGTGCGTGTTCAATAAAAACTGAATCGAAGCTCTCTTTGCACTCATAAGCGCTTAAACCTCTTTTAAAATCATAATAAATTATGATTCTAAAGTGCTCTATGGTTAATTCCATTTTCCTTTTACTTTTAAAAAATAAGTATCTGAGTTATAACTAGAGACCGGACATATCGGGCTGAAATGGCGTCATTGCGACGGACGATATAAATAATCTACAACATCTGTAAGTACATCACATAGTTATTGAATAGCACTATTCATTCGGTTAACCGCACATAAATAATAGATGTGCAGTTAACCGAATGAATAGTGCTATTCAACAACTGCGTGATGTACTTACAGATGTTATAGACTATTTATATCGTCCGTCGTAATGACGTCCATTTCAGCCCGTTGTGCCCGGTTTCTAGTTATAACGAATGTAGCTTCAACAAGAAAACGTCAAATGACAGATAACGAGTTGCTCTAAATAAACACTCTATGATTGTTTTTCACAGTCTACTAGATTTTCTTATTCTCAATAAATTCAGCGTATCCCTCGTATTTCTAACAAGTTGTTATAATCATAGCCACTGTAAAGTGTATAATAATTCTTGAGTTGATTAAGGATCATTGAAATAATATACACACACAAGAAAAGTCTAAGGATAATTGTTTTAGGTTATAATAAAAACTTGTATATATTTTAAATAGTATATTTAATGTATATGCTCGATGGGGAATAGATTTTGTTTGAGAACGTCTTGAAAAAACAATAAACCACTCGATAAAAACGATAGTTGCAAAAAATGAATTTAGTGTGCTTATTTAATTGAGTGACAGATTGTAATTTTATTCGTTACACGTCGCTTTTGATTAAAAACTGCATTGCAAATTATTGTTTTTAACAATTTACTTTAGATGAAATGAATCGAGCAATAGGTCATCTTGAAGGTGGCGTGGGCCAGTCGAAGTAGCTGAGCGGATAGGAGTTTCCCAAAGTGTTATCAGTCGACTGTGGAGGCATTTTAGGGAAGCCGGTAGTTTGGCTGAACGACATCTAGGTCGTGGACACTGTACAACGACAGCTCAGGACAGATTTTTGGTTTTAAATGCTAGAAGACAACCTACAATAACAGCACCTGAGCTGGTTACGGAACTACAGCGTGCGCATAATTTAATTTTTCATCGAAATACTGTGAGAAATCGTCTACATGAAGCTGGACTACTATCTCGACGACCAATCACATGTCCATCTCTCTCAAGAGGTAATCGCGGGGCAAGATTAGACTGGTGTTAAGAATTTATAAACTGGGATGAAAATATTTGGGCTAAAGTTTTGTTTACAAATGAATTCTGATTTGGATTTCATCCCAATTCTCGTCAGAGAAATGTATGGAGACGATCTGGAAAAATGTGACGTTTGAATCTTATCCAAGAAGTACATAATTACAGAGGTGGTACTGTTATGATATGGGGCGGAATAATGATTGGCAGCCGAACCGACCTCATTTTTCCAAATGTTTTTTGACAGCTCCGCAATTTTTGAATAATATTATTCAGCTTATTGTGTGTCCATTTGCAAGTGGCTTTGGTCAAAATTTACATTTGATGCATGACAATGCTCGTCCACATGTCGCGCGAGTTGTGAGGGACTGGTTAACAAACGAAGGAATTGATGTATTGCCATGGCCAGCACAATCTCCGGATCTGAATTCCATCGAGCATGTATGCGACATGCTTCAGAGAAGAATTACTCCACACATGGGCAGTATTCCCAATGCTGTTAGATTCAAGGAGCTTCTGACAGCAGAATGGGCACGTATATCACAACAAGATATAGACCATGTAATTCTGTCGTTGAACAGTATGTGTATGGCTGTGCTTAATCAACGTAAAAGTCAAACTCTATATTAAAGTTATTTACGATACAAGTGTTAAAAGTGCGATTTTATTTCACGAGTAAAAGTTTGCGACACGAGCGTTAGCGAGTGTCGCAATTTACGAGTGAAATAAAATAGCATTTTTAACATGTGTATCGTACAATATTTTTTCTACAAACACAATTTTTATTATAAAATATAATGAAACTCCACTGACCAAATTTGACAGCTCATGAATACGTTTTGACACAATTGGACGCAACCGTTAAATTACGTCAAATTAATTTGTCACAATTTGTACAAAAGATGAGTTATACGGGACATTGCTTCCGACGTTCATCTGCTACTTTGCTAGCAGATTCTGGTGCAAGCTTATGCTCAATTAAGCGACATGGAGGCTGGAAAAATTCCACCGTTGGTGAAGGTTACCTAGAGGATTCTATAGAAAATAAAAACAAAATAGCTCACTCCATCTTCCCAGATCTATCTAATAATTATATTGCAAATGATAATTTAAATCACGATATTTTAGTTCCTATAAACTATTTGTCTGCAAATAATAATTCTACAAGTACAGCAACACATGGAATAACTATCTCCAATTGTACAAACTGTACATTTAATATTAATTATCTAAGGAATTTGTAATTATCATTGTAATAAAAATCATTTGATATGTACGTAATTTTCTCTTGTCATTTTTGACAAACTGTCATTTACTTTTAACTCAAGTGTTAAAAGTGGCCTTTTTAACACGCTACGCTATAAAATCGCATTTTTAAGTGAAGTTAGCCGTGTCAAAATGTCAACTTTTAACGGTGTTTGTAGAAAATAGTTATTTACGATACAAGTGTTAAAAGTGCGATTTGATTTCACGAGTAAAAGTTTGCGACACGAGCGTTAGCGAGTGTCGCAATTTACGAGTGAAATAAAATAGCATTTTTAACATGTGTATCGTACAATATTTTTTATACAAACACATTTTTTATTATAAAATATAAAGAAACTCCACTGACCAAATTTGACAGCTCATGAATACGTTTTGACACAACTGGACGCAGCCGTTAAATTACATCAAATTAAGTCACAATTCTTACAAAAGATGAGTTCGTATTTTAATAAAGAAAATGAAGTAATAACGGGAATAATAATTCTGAAAGTACTGCAACACAGGAAATAAATATCTCGAATTACACAAACTGTACATTTAATATTAATTATCCAAGAAATATGTAATTTTCAATCATTTTAATATATGTTGTCATTTTTGACAAACTGTCATGTCAATTTACTTTTAACACTAGTGTTAAAAGTACTACTTTTAACACGCTACGCTATAAAATCGCATTTTTAATTGAAGTTAGCCTTGTTAAAATGTCAACTTTTAACGGTGTTTGTAGAAAAAATTATTTTTTCTATTTTGCGTTCGAAATGAACTCATTATGAAACCCAAAACAGTATCGAAATGAGCTTCATTTCGATACGCTTTTTTCATTTTTCGATGTTGGCGTTGTTCGAATACAGAAGTAAATATCATTGCTGTCATTTGATTTTAAGAATTTATGTACATTTGACAGATATGATATATGTCCGTATTTTACACAAACAACGTATATTGTATACAATTGACAACAACATATATTTGTTTCTGTCACTCATGTTTATATTTTTAAAAACTTAAAAAAGGAACCCCTTACCACAATTATTAATCGTATCCTAAATACGTATTCCGACAACTAATTTGTCATCATCAGTAGGTAAAACCACTAACTAAAAGTCGCACATGGGGCACAGTAAGGCTAGAAAACCGCTTACGCGACAACTACTTTACACCGCGTCCACGTAAATTATATAGTTGTAATTCTAATTTACTACGTTTACTGTACAGATATTTCATTTCTAGGTTCAACCATTTCATTTTTGCATATGAAATAACCTTATCGTTATTTCTACAATTTGTCGTTACATTTACGTTCATGAATTAAGGAAAAACATTGTTACTTTTACACCGTTTCAGGAAATTGATATCTGTACTTAAAAGTTTAACTTTAATATATAACTTATGAAATCTATTTTTTTTATATTTTTAAATGAAGTATGAAGTAATGTTAACGAAAATTAGTAAATAATATGTAATATAATATACTTCGTGGATAGCACGATTTAAATTTGAAAATGTCAAGTATCAATGTGACCAACTGCATGCTTTATATAAAAATTAAACTCTGAACTTTCAAATTAAATAATTCCAATTTAAGCAATTTATTAATGTAAAAAACGCAAAATAGAAAAAATAGTATAAAAAACTCGTTTCATAAGGCCTTTTCCCGCACTCGCTCTTTAGAAAACTCGCCGCTATCGCGGCTCGTATACGCGGCTCGTTTTCTAAACTGATCTCGTGCGGTAAAATGGTGCCTTATGAAACTTGTTTTTAATATACTATTATACTTACCCGCTTCTTACTTGAATAAAATTATAAAAGAGTGTCTAAGCTTTCTTAATATTAAATATCTTGATAAACATATAGACATGTATATAACCTCATAATATCACAGCATTTACACTGACCTTTCTCGTGCCTTTGATACCATTGACCATACCGCTCTCCTGGGTAAAATGGTGCCTTATGAAACTTGTTTTTTAATATACTATTTTCTATTTCTTTCTTGAAAATTGTTTAAAAACAAATCTAAATATGTTGCATTGTTTTAATTTTCGAAATACTTTTTTGTTTTATTAAAGAATTTTACATTAATATGTTACATATTTAAACAATAAATAACCTTAAATATCAATATTCTTTGAAATCAGTTATTGCCAATGGAATACCTATATTTTTAAAAATATCCTTAGACGATTCTTGTGTGTATTTGACAATTGATTTAGTTCATTAAGTTAATTTAGTAATTTACTCAACTGTCTTCACTAGAGCTCTTTATTTTGTCAATATTAACTTGAATATGTATTTAATGATTTACAGTTTTCATTTATTGCATTTTGTACGGCATTATTTACTTATTATTAATCTTATCCCTTTTGCTTTATGCGAGGGAAAGCCATTGAATAAGTCACAAACTGCTGTAGGAAAGCTGAAAATAGGAGTGAGTTGTTTCCCTATTTGTCAATAGGTGTCACCACAATCCAGATTTATAATTCTCAAGTGACAGTTGGTGTGCGCGAACACAGGCAGTGTTAAAATGGCGACCGTGCTCGAAGATTTTACTGTGGAAGAGCACCGTGCTATTGTGCGTTTTTTCTGGGCAAAAGGACTTTCTGCAAAAGATATTCATAAGGAAATGTCTCCTGTTTACGGTGAAAAGTGTTTGTCGCGTAAAGCCGTATATAACTGGGTCGAGAAATTATCTCAAGGACGCTCAAAAGTTGTTGACGATCAGCGAACTGGCCGCGCCGTTCAGATTTCGACAGATGCAACACTTCGACGGGTGGAAGAGATGATTCGAACTGACAGGCGGGTAACAATAGACAGTATAACAACTGCAATAGGCAACCGAATAGCAACCGAAAAGTTTGCGCACTGTGGGTACCTAGACAACTGACCGAGGAACACAGAAGAATTCGAATGGGCTTGTCCTTGCAACACCTCTCTCGATACACAGTGGAAGGGGAGAACATGCTTAACAGGATTGTTACTGGTGATGAGTCATGGGTGCACCACTACCAACCCGAAACAAAGCGTGCTTCAATGCAATGGAAACATCCTTCTTCGCCGTCAACAAAGAAATTTAAGGTTGTGCCCTCAGCTGGTAAGGTTATGCTTACCGTGTTCTGGGATTCTCAGGGAGTGTTCCTAGCCCATTTCCAGAACAAAAAAGAGAACGTGACTGCTGAATCATTCTGTAGAGTTTTGTTGTTGCTTCGGGATGCAATTCGACGAAAACGTCCAGGCCTATTGACGAGAGGAATATTGCTGCATCACGATAATGCCAGGCGCCATTCGGCCCAATTGACCCAGGCAAGAATTGCGCAATTAGGGTGGGAACTTCTTGAACATCCGGCTTACAGTCCCGACCTGGCCCCAAGCGACTATCATCTGTTCGGTCCACTCAAAAAGCATCTTGGCGGCAAACATTTCGAGGGTGACAACGATGTTCAACAAGAGGTACGCACGTGGTTCAGACGCCAGCCCCAACACTTTTATGCAGCAGGCATTGGGGCATTGATAAAGCGATGGGATAAGTGTATTAATGTAGATGGAGACTTTGTTGAAAAATAAAACTTGTTCTTGGCTAACTATTTCTCTAATTATTTTTATAATACCTTTGTGTGACCTAATTACTGACTTTCCCTCGTATTATGCTTTTAATTTGTATTTTGTTAGTTATTTTTCTTCATTTCTCTTTTTGTTATATTTATTTTGACTTTGACTTTTCTTATATCTTTTTCTATAGATCTTTAAAATTAATAAATTATTATTATTATTAAATATATTAGCAAAATAAATAAAAATATATACTGCGCCTCAAAAGTAACGAATCACATACATAACCCTAATCTATTTAATATTACATATATATTTAATTTATGTATACTCAAACGAAAATTCCCACGCGTAAGGGACTGTTGATATACATAATAAAAAGGAAAAGCAAGAAAAATATTCTGCAGCACTTCACTTTTTTTCCCTCATCCTTCTCATTCAGCTTAGATCTCGGGAGTCCCTTTTTCTTGAGAATTCGTTCCTGGATACCTCTACTACCCATAATGACGTCATCCATCAATTTGATAAATCACCCGGCTCACTAGATGGGACCATACGCGCCGAGCACACCGAGTGAACATTTTGTCACCCCGCCCGACACTACACTTAATTCGGCTTCCCTGTTTCAACGACTTTCCCCGTAAGGGGGAAAATTAATTCTCGTTTTTTCTTGCTTTTTTATATGGGCCGGGAGTTTCGGATAAGAGGAAAAGGTACGCCGATAATTGATAATAACAGTGTAAATAAGAAATAGAGTAGATTTCTTTTAATTTATTGGTTTCTAATGAATTGTATAATTAAGAAGCTACAGTTTAAGAATTCTTTTTAAGGAATAAATTAACCTCAATAAAAAACGTCTTCTATAATAATAAACCAACAAAGATGGTGTAGTACTAGGAACAAGCTCGCAAACAGACTGAAATATGATCATTTGCAGACTACATTATTCTCAAGCAATAACAACGAACAGGCACTTGTCGCGCGTTGTATGGGACATAACTATAATGAGAACACAAAGAGAACATAAAGAGAACATAAAACGTAATTACTTCATAGATGCCTAAATACCGCTAATAATTTGAAGAAGCAATATAACAAAAAGTGTAATTAAATATCAACTATTGGCACCCGGAGAGAGTAATAATAGTTCCAATTAGGTACTATAAAAATAACTACAGGAGTAGAAAAAAATATTTTGTCTAAAAATGTATATATAGCTTTTGTTTTAGACACATCTATAAACTGTGCAGACAATAAAATGTCTGTGGAAAATGTAAAATTTGAACAAAAACAATTTGAAATTTACTAGAGGGGGTTGTTAGATATATGTAAAAGTTATTTTAATGACGTGTTATTATTTAATTGAATACATTTTGAACTTGTGCATAGATTGTATTAATTATTCACAAAAAAAATAAATGCAAAGCAGAAAAACACGAGCATTTTCGATACATTCTTTTGTTCGAATTCAACAGAGGATTTAAGGCGGTGTGCTCTCTGAAATATGTTTTATATGCGATAACTTCCAGAATTTTAGAGAAAACTTCTAGAACCTTAGAGAAAAATCTAGAAAAACGGTCCTAGAAAATTCTAGAATCTTCGAAAAAAAGTCTGAAATAAGTGGGGAAAGTTCATGAACAGCGACTTGTAGGAAACTTGGAGGTATTAAAAGAAGAAGTCTTAATTGCTGTGGAGAAAAGTCTAAACTTTTGGAAGAACATTTTAAACTTTTAGAGTAACTCATGACTTAGATAAATATGAGTCATATTGATCGAAAGCAAGCTAACGGGGAAGTTGTGCCTCGGCCTATCGAAATGAAAGAAGAAAGTGTGGCTATATCAAATATCTAAATCAAGCCACCAACCTTTGATGGATAAACGTTATGGGTGACTTTTCTGGCAATTCGAGGCAATTCGAAGCAGCGGCAGAAGCAAACGCATAAAAGACTTCCGGCTTAGCTATAGTGTTAAGGGGAGATGCTAGAGAAATTTTGCAGGCATTATCTCCTGAAGAGCGCAAATATTATTCCCAACACATTAAACGATTGGAGATGAGATATGATCATGCGCATTTGAAGCAGGTTTGCCATAGCCGACTGAAGAATCGATAACAGAAGTCTGTCTGGTTCAACTGGTACGTAGTAGACATTAAGGTTGGCAAAGCCGCAGCTTGAGACTGTACTGTCGATAGTCAGGAAAATGTAGAATTCGTGGAGCAAGTGGCTAGTCAGGTACTAAAGCAGATAAAATCGATTAAAAGAACACTCTGATGCTGGAATTGTGGAGAAATCGGTCACATGCGAAGCAAATGTGGAAAGGTGACAAAGAAGATATCCGCTGAACAACAAGAAGCCCTGGACGATGCTTGCCCAAATCGCATCCTTACAATATCAAAACCAACGGCTACGTGGACGCTATTATGGAAAAAGAATATATGCTTGCTTGCTAGATACTAGATTGACGAAAACCCTCGTACGTCCCGATTTAATTACCAGACAGAACAAAATTAGTTTCTACTAAATGGACAGTTAAGATAGCAATTGAAGAACAGCTTCTGTAGCAAGTGAAGTGGATGTCAACTTTATCACAAAACCTCAATTCGACATCGGGTCTTGGTAGCCTACATAGGGGAAGAAATAATTTTGGGATTGGACATTATGAATACTTAAAAACAACTAACTATAATAACAATATTTATCATACAGTAAATAATAAAAATAAATTAAAACACTTGGCTTGTTTCACTATGAGATTTATTTAAATTCTCTAACATTTGTTTCGGCTGTTATGCCATTCTCAAAGAGATCTATAAATCTAACTTAAAGACTATCGCACTTGTTCTTATATGTTGTCTGTTCTTGTGTGTAGTGGGGGTGGTACTATATTGTGTATTACGGTGTCTATAAAGGGTGTATTGGCATATTCTATCTGTGTGTTGGTGATTAATAGATTTTGTTTTTTCGCTATTTTTATTTCTAATATTTCTAGGAGGTCCAATCTCTTGCTTTTTGTGATATTGTGTATTAAGTCGCAGTTATCTATATCGGGGAAGTGGTTGAGTTCTATACAGTGTTCGGCAAAGCCTGTGTTTTTCTCACTATATAAAATTGACTTTTTGTGTTCTTTAACTCTGTTTTTAATGGCTCGTCCACTTTGGCCGATATAGATAGCTTCACAGTCTTTACATTTTAATTTATAAACACCTGATTGGTCCATTTTATCTCTTTTATCTTTGTTGTTGCTAATCATTGTTCCCAAATTTGTTTTATTTACCCAGCTTATTTTGATATCTAATCCTTTTACTATTCTGTTTATTTTATTAGTGAGTTGTGGTATGTATGTAAGAAAATATACAAAGATGGCACAAAATTACATACATACCACAACTCACTAATAAAATAAACAGAATAGTAAAAGGATTAGATATCAAAATAAGCTGGGTAAATAAAACAAATTTGGGAACAATGATTAGCAACAACAAAGATAAAAGAGATAAAATGGACCAATCAGGTGTTTATAAATTAAAATGTAAAGACTGTGAAGCTATCTATATCGGCCAAAGTGGACGAGCCATAAAAAACAGAGTTAAAGAACACAAAAAGTCAATTTTATATAGTGAGAAAAACACAGGCTTTGCCGAACACTGTATAGAACTCAACCACTTCCCCGATATAGATAACTGCGACTTAATACACAATATCACAAAAAGCAAGAGATTGGACCTCCTAGAAATATTAGAAATAAAAATAGCGAAAAAACAAAATCTATTAATCACCAACACACAGATAGAATATGCCAATACACCCTTTATAGACACCGTAATACACAATATAGTACCACCCCCACTACACACAAGAACAGACAACATATAAGAACAAGTGCGATAGTCTTTAAGTTAGATTTATAGATCTCTTTGAGAATGGCATAACAGCCGAAACAAATGTTAGAGAATTTAAATAAATCTCATAGTGAAACAAGCCAAGTGTTTTAATTTATTTTTATTATTTACTGTATGACGTTAAAATGTTTCACCAAGAAGTATCTGCAACAACAGCCGAGAAACAATATTTATATTTATTTATATACGCATTTATTACTACGATATTAAGTACACGACGAGTGCTGATTCAATAAGTTATGTTTTCCCTTGAGCACTTTTATAGTTTTCCGGTTTTCTTGATTGTTCTGTGTCTAGGCTATTCGGGAAACTTCTAGGACGGGCTGACGTGCACGGCTGGTGACATCATTCCTTAGGTCACCGTAACTTGGCACATCACAATATGGAATATATTTTCGATTAGTTCATGCATTTTGTTTGTTAAAAAAATAATAAATTTTGAGTTCAATAAAAATGCTACCAACTTATACATCAACTCAATATTTATCAACCCCGCATTTAAAATTACGATTACATTTTATTTTTGTTTGCTTGAAATGTATATTAAAAATTTTTAAATGAAATCGATTTTTGTATAGAATAAATTCTAATTTTGGACATTTTATTTTCTGTGATTTTATTTCCTTTTTGTTATTAATTTGGGTACATTTTCGTTAACATTTATCTCGAGTTTTCTTAAATGAAATATAAAATTCAAAAAAATATTCAAACTTCGACTTCATAAAAGACTTTCTTAATATTAATCTCAAACTGAATAACAAATATCAAGTTGGCCTGGCATTTCAAAGTTTAATTAGAGAGCAAGAATTTAAAATGGCATCCGAAGACGTCGAATACAGAATACCGTGGGTTTTATAAAAAATATAAAATCTATACGATAGATTTCTATAAATAAGATAATTATCAAAGCGCATAAGCAAATTAAAACACCCGGTATAATTGGACAAATTAAATTTTCTCGATACGACAGTAGGCTAATGTAAACGATTACAACAAAACTTTTTAATGAGGTAAACAAGAGAAATTAAACGAAATGTCGTATATATATTTATCTCATTTGCATAATTCCAATTTCTGAAAACAAGTTGATGGCATTTTGCAATCCTGACTCGCTTAACGGAAGTTCTTGAAAAACCGCGTTGCGTTTAATTAACTTAAATAAGATAAATATTTTATTTACATTATGAATGATGAAAAGATGCCACTCAAGTTTCTTTACTTCTGGAAACTTCGAAATGAGCAAATAATACAGAAGAAATATAACAGGTAATGCAACTTATTTTATGTTTAAATTAAAATTAGTTCGACGTAGTCGAAAATGGTAGATACTAAATTCATATTTCTGTCAATTTTAATTGGAACAGCGTAATATATACCGGGTGATTTTTTAACTTGAAACTTTCAAATATCTCGAAAAACAAGCAGTTCACGAAAAAATGTCCAGGTTTAAAAAGTTAATAATTCAATAGAGAACATACATTAGTGCCTCCCTCTCCCTCCATGTAGGTGAGGTGGGAGTAACTTTGAAATCTTAAATAGGAATCCGTATATTTTATTACAGATTCGAATTCTACTGGAAAAGGTACGTAAGATATGTCTTTTACATTTTTTTTATTTCATGATAGATGGCGGTGTATTCGATTAAATTCATTTTTTTTTAATTTCTGGCACCGGAAACCAATTCATACGATTCTGCAATTCGTTTTCAATAAAAAGAATAGCACGAAAAATAACTTATCAAGAAAGTACTATTATCATAACCTAGAAAGGGGCGTCCTTCTTCACATACTTGGTCAACGTGATTTCCTTCGCTCATGACAAGAGACCAGACACGAGAGGCCGAAATTACGATGGACCATATAAATAGTCTATAGCATCGCTAAGTACAACATGCAGTTATTGAATAGCACTATTCATTCGGTTAACCGCACATTTGTTCTTTGTCGTTTAATTGTGACGCAATTACCAAGCAGGTCTGTGCAGACCTAGCTTATTGCCAAGGTAGAGAATGCGAATTGTGTGTAAAGGCTTTTATTTTAAAAAGAAGACAGGCAATTTGCCGGTACAGCAGCAGTGTTTGTTGTGTAAAGATCTGAATGTTTTAGTTTGAAGTGAGTTTATTTGGGGGTTTTCCCAAAAATATATATAATATATATATATATAATATATATATATATAATATATATATATAATATATATATATAATAATAAATATAAATTGGCAATTAGTTCCCTTTGGTTACATGTAGCAAAATGACTTCAGCATCTATTCTCGATGATGATATAATGAACGTGGTGAATTGCACCAGAAGATATCAAAATTTATCGGAAGAAGAGAGGAATCAAATGGATAACAAGTTAGCCAAATGGATGACTGGTGCGGATGAAGAGGCCGGGGAACTCAATCCATTCGAAGGCGACGACGACATTACGGACCCTGATTATGTTCCACTGTTAGAAGATGCGGCTTCTGATGCTGAGGCAGACATCGTTATAGAAACCGAGAGCACATATGACGATGATGAGGATTTAGAAGATTTCTATGAAGGCGCTACAGCTCCCACCGACGCTCTTGAATTCGTCTATATAGAAATGGAGCCCCGTCCAGCGAACTCGGTTATCAAATACCGTTCAAAAGATGGTAAAATTTGGTCAAGTGCTCCACCGGGTACAGGTAGGCTTCGCGCTCATAACTGCGCCACTATGGGTCGTGAAGGCCCAGCTCCAGGGATTATGCGAAACCCGGTTTCAATATTTAAGTCACTAATAACACCTGAAATCGTAAGTATGATTGTACGTGAAACAAACCGGAAAGCCCAGGAGCTATGCCGTCTATGGTGTGTCAATAATCCTGACAAGACACCGCGGTTATGGACGAAACCTGTAGCGGAAAATGAAATATACGCATTTTTGGCTTAACCTTGTTTGCTGGCATTTTCGGGTCAAATAGTCAGCCTGCTCTTGAGTTGTGGGGCAACAACGGAAACCCTATCTATAAGGCGACGATGTCTGCTCACCGATATAAAGCTATTTTACAATATATTCGATTCGACAACGGTAACACTAGAACTGCTCGGCTATTAGAAAGCAAATCAGCCGCTATCGACGACGTTTGGAATATGCTCATGAGCAATTTAGAGCGTTTATATGTTCCAGGTGCCCAGATAACTATTGATGAGCAATTGTTCCCGTACCGAGGCCGTACGCGCTTCACTCAATATATACCGTCAAAACCAGCTAAATACGGAATTAAAATCTTTTGGATGTGCGACGCCAATTCCAATTACCCACTTAAGGGATTGATATATGTTGGAAAACAGGCAAATGAAGCGCGTGCGGTAAATCAAGGCGAGAACATCGTTCTAAAATTGGTCGAAAAGTAGGCCGGTTCTGGACGAACAGTATATGCCGATAATTTCTTCTCTTCTTATGATTTGGCTGCTATTTTGATTTTGATTCGAAAAGGTTGGCGTATGTAGGAACCATGCGCAAGAACAAAGCCTGTATACCGAAGGAGATGTTGGATCCAAAACGCGATATATTAAGCACATTATTCGGTTACCACAATAATAATATTGCGCTTTGCTCATACGTGCCAAAAAAGAAAAAAGTTGTGGTTCTCATTTCGACCGAACATTACAATCCCGACATCGATTCATCAAAGCCATCGCAAAAGCCATTTCAAATTTTAGATTATAATAAGTATAAATCTGGAGTCGACACCATGGATCAGATGCTTGGTAGTTATACGGGCAAAAGGGGCACAAACCGATGGCCGTTAGCTCTGTTCTATAACATGTTGGACGTGGCGGGCTTGGCTGCATTTGTTATTCATGACAAATTGGGTCATGTCAAGAGGAACGATCGAAGACGTGTCTTCCTTATGGAATTGGCACAACAGCTAGTGGTCCCACACATGGAGCTAAGAGCAACGAATCCCATTGTACGAGGTATTCAACGCGTCAAACACGCAATGGCATTATTCGGTGTAGAGGTAAGCATTTCATTTACACATACATTAAATTTAAATTATGAAAAAATTTTTCAAGTTTTTTTTTGTAGGTAGCGACAGGCCCACCGATAGACGATCAACCAATTCATGCCATTTCCTCTGCAACTCGACCATTGTGCTCGCTGTGCTATAAGTCTGATAAAAAGCATCGAGAAACTCGGTTCCATTGCATGTATTGCAAGAAACCGGTATATCTACAACATTCACATGCCAAATACGTGTGCCTTGAATGCCGTGCCTAACTTTTATTTGATTACCTATGATAAATAAAATATGATATATTGTTACCAAAAATATATAAAGATATGTTTTTATATTTAATTCATATTTTTCCTACCATTAAACATATTTACATACACTTTTGATACGCCTGCCTATATATTAACATATAAATTACATGTAGGTCTGGGCAAACCTAGTTGTACCAGTTATCGCCCAAAAACCCTTGAACCTCGTAAGGTTAAAAACAGGCAGACTATTAATGGAATTATATCCTAATATGCTGCATATTACTTGCGTAGCAGATGCTCTCCATCTGTGAATATGTCGGAGACATCTTTCCGGAAGTTGATAGACTTGTATCCGCTTTTAAAAAAGTTTTCAGAAAAGCCTTATTGCCTTAGCCTTAGCTCTTTTTAAAGGGAAAAACTTCCATCTTTGTCACTGCATCCCTCTCCAGTAATAACTACATAGGGAACATAGTTGGAAGCTATTAGTTTTTATGCAGAGAATTTCGATAGTTTACAAAATTTCGTTACATGTTTAAATGACCATGCTGGCAGTATTTGAAAGTGCACGAAACTAAGACAAATTTCAAATTTAAAATATCAATTGTACTTTCTTCAGGAACACTTTGTTAATTTGCCAAAACTAATTACTTATTTTGAAAATCAAAATCTCAAACTAAATGATGGATTAACCACATCAGATGTGGCTACTAAATATTTGAAAAATATTCCAACTGACTTCGGATATGGTCTTCGGCAAGAGTTAGACGCAGTTTTTAATATAAATCCAGATTTAGTAACATTGCGGCAATTGTGTGGAGACAATGCCTCAACTGCTAAATACGCTGAAATAAAAGAATAATTCCTGTATGCACCTATAACCAGTTGCGATGTAGAAAGGACGTTTTCTATATACAAGGATGTATTTCATTCAAAGAGAACAAATTGTAGAGAAGAGGACCTTGAGAAAGTATTGCTAGTTAATATTAATACTCCTTTACTCAACTTGAGCTACAAAATAAACAAATAAAAATGTACTTCTTATTTTATAGATCACCACCAGTTTGTTTTCCAATTATATAAATAAAATTAAAAACTCTTTTCAACAGGCACGCTCGTGGGCGATGAGTCATTGGCCTCTCGTGCCGGTTGCTACTCATGACTTATCGGATTGCTTTCACATAATTTAGAAAAATTGTATTTTTCTTTTAATACCATTTCTTATGTTGAAAATAATTTTTTAAAAATTTTTTGTCAGTACAATGTATGTATTTAATGTTTGTGTTATTTTCTCCATTCGTGTTTTTTCTAATTCCAAAAACAAAACAAAATAATCGTACAAAAGGAAGAAATAACTTTAAAAAACAACTTGGTGGCACTGATTTTGGGATATATGGATAGATCTTATACAAAACGAAACCATTTTTAATAATTACAAATATTATTAAAAATCTGGTGCCGTGAACACAATACAAGTTGATATTTGCGTGAAATTATCACTCCAGACATGCAGACACGTGTTTCATCTTACTATATAATCATCAGTACGTGCTACTGGCGAGATACCTTCACCATAAAGAACATCCTTACTACATCACAATAGTTCTTAAGACAGAGCATAGAAGAGTATTATTGCCTAACGTCAACATCACGAATACCAGACAACCATCGCTGTCTTCATGACAAGTGTAACACTTAGCCAGGGGTTTCCATCTGACGGATACAACCGAAATAGTTTTCAGTCTTGGCAATTCTTGAAGATTTAACAACTGGGCGTCGTTCAGAATACTTGGTTTAGATTCCAATGCAATGATAATTCCCTATTGAGAGAGCTTACGCATAATCGGAAACATCAACATATGGAAAAGTATTAGGCAAGGTGCAACAAGTAGGTACATTATTAGGAATTCTGCTCAGTTGATTCGATATTTCCACCATTTGTCCTCGGTGAGGACTGTGATAGCTGGTATATCGAAAACATAAACATTTCACTATTACTATACGACAACAAGCATTCATGACGCCCCGAGTGAGATTGGTGATACTTGAACGACATGTGTATCTTCACGTGACTCCTTAACATTAGAATTGAATGAATCTATGTAAAAATTAAAAAGATAGTAATAAACGTGAAAGATAGTCATTCGTCTAGGAAAATGTATGTCACACGAAATCGCTTTTGGGCGGAATTGTACGCGTTGATGAACTGTAAGATTAAATTTTACCATCAATGTTGAAAGAATTTTATACTTAAACAACCAACTGTGAAGTACGATGCAAAAGTAGTTAGTTCGAATACCCTCTATACTCTATACTATGCTGTACGAATAAGACTCTCTGAAGTATCAAGAAGATAAGCATAAACATTTACGACAGAGTATAAGATTATCAGTATATTTTCTTCAAAGAAGACATGATTACGACTACAGTTTTTAACGAAATCTCGAAAGATCAGTGAATTTCTTTTCTGAACAAAAAAAAAAGAAAAAGTTTTTGCAAGTGTAAGGAGGATCAAGTAGTTGTAAACCTGAATATAATACAATTAAAATGGAAGAGGTATGGGAGATGATCCCCTACACTAAACAGAAAAGTGATTGTAAGTGTATGTATTTTGTAAAAATAGCATGAATCGTCAACACTCATGTGAATAAAGCAATTTAAAAAAATAAATTCTCCTAAAATATTTATAACCGCCACAAAGTATATGCACTGATAATTACTTTTTAGCACCATGATAAACAATTTATTTAAAAAATCCAAAAATAATTGAATTACAAATAAAATATTCTATTAATGTTTAAAAGCATCTTCAGTCTTTGCTTTAAATTATTTCGTATAATCAATATTGCCTCTAAATTTTATTTTCAGAATTCGATTTTCATGAAAATTAATAATACTAAGAGAAATTACCAATTTATTGTAATTCAAATACCCCTTCTATACAATAAGCAAGAGTATTTAATAACAGTAAATAGTAACGCAAAGCAAAGTGGAAAGATTACACGGCATCTTACAGCAGACAACCTGAAACCCTCAGCACTTACTCAAACTCAAACAATCTCTCGAGATATTTTTGTCGTACGAGACATTTCCTTGGCTTCCCCACCACTTAACTATACATGTGTGTTTATATCAATGGATCAGATACGGTTGTGTCTGTATTGTTCGTTCTAGTGTAAGTAAAAGACCCGAAATGCACGAATATATACCCCCTATCTCGAATACCTACATATATTCCGACAATCGTCTTCCATAGACATGCCGAAGCATCAATTTCATCGCCCTATAGCTAACATCAAGTAGCTCCTTATATATCGACATTCGGTGATGTATGCCTCAAGTAGAGTACATTCTGTTACAGAACACAAATTTAAATTTTACGCGAGTTGCAAAATTTAAATTTCTGGAATAATTTAATGTCCTTTTTAGAATAAATCAAATAAAACTATATTGATTTATGTATCAGCAATTTATACAGTGCATGGACGTAAGAATTTGGACACTATTATTACACTGGTCAACAAATTTTAATTTTTTTTATTTTTCTTTAGAAACTATGTACAATTTTCCTTTCTTTTATAGTTGTAATAACAATAGTAATAACAACAAATTCATTTTGGCACGTCAGGTTTTGGAACAAAAAAAATATTGAAAAATGAATGAAATAATAGTAATTAGGTATTTACATTATATGGAACTGTATGGCTTCATCCTGTTTAAACTGTTTTTTTTTTTATTTTCTTTTTATAATGTTCTTCGGGACCTTCTGATACCACTGTCCAAAAATAATTAGCAAGCATTTCACTGTTCCACTCGAAACACCTATGAGTCTTGGTATTGGCAAGGCTTCCGAATGAGGTACTGAACGACTAGCAGAGGGCACACTAGTATAACTAATATTTTTGTTATTTTTGTTGGAAAACCCAAAAGTTTGCGTGCAACAAAAGTATCAGTCAGTTGAATGAACCATTTGTTCACGCCAAATCATAGGTCTTGCAAATGGCATAGCGGTTTTGACCAGCCCCTCAGAGTAACAGCATAGCGTGCGCAGCAAATGCTGAGAGCCCATGGCTTGTCTTGATGTTCAATGGTTAAGCCAAAATAGTGAAAATATAGCTTTTCTATTAAAGGTGTAATATTCCGCCTATAACAGCAACATAACAGAAATTGTTTGGGTACATGTACAGGACATTATGAAATAAAAAGACGCTCGGCTATCACTAAACGACTTATATTGAATCGAAAGAGCCGTCTGTAGCTCTATACATACCCACATAGCCAAATATTTACCAATTCTTAATTTGTTTGGTTCCAGAGCAAAAATTGAGGTGGTTTAAGTGCTCTGACGTAGGAAACATGCCATGTTCATGTGACATGTTCAGACAGGTCCACTCAATGATCGACAGAACAATATAGCACTTTTCGTATATAAAAGTAAGTTTGAAATCTTCTAAAATTTTATGCGTTTTTTGAAAAAAATATTTAAGAAAATAATCTTAAAATCCTGATGTAATTTGGCAAATTTTAAATCAAATTCAGAATCAGCATGACTGAAAAAATAAACTGCTCGTATTGGCGTATAAGAAAATCAAACTGTTTTCACCAGTGTTATTGAAAAACAAATTTAATTCTTGAAAAAAGAATAAGTAAAATATAACACTTCAACTTTGATTCATATTTTTACATACTTTCCAAACTTCTCTTAGAGTTTCTAGGCTATTATTTGACGTTTGAGGCGTAATATGTTGTACATATGGTTCTAGACGTGTTTTGATTCGCTTGGTATCTTAGTTTTTGCTATCTAGGGAAAGTGGAACTCAATTTCTTTTTTCCATCTTTACACACTTTTTGCAACAGGGTGTGGTATAGATCCACTATAAAAAATATGTTGAACATTTTAAATATTATGCTGATAAAGTCGCAGCAAACACAAACGGGTTTAGTAATTATTTCTGCGTAGGTTCTTGTGCTATACCTTCGAGCTTCCCATAGAATTATTCTTTGTTCTCCGAATTTAATCATCTTCATTTTGGTCGCAACTAGTCCAAACGTTTTTCATAATCCCAGCAATCTTCTAGTTCTTTGCGCACAGAAATCGGATAATTCACCGTCGGCAAAATTTGTAATTGCAGCAGCCACTTTGAACGACCAAAATAGCACGAAAGAATGTCCGAACGATTCTCTCACTAGCACTGCCAGACTCACACTGAACCATAATACCCTGCGATCGCCCCGATATCTCCAGTCCTCTGTTAATAGGCGGAAACGGAATCTACTTTTCGAATCGCCCTCATAAACAAAAAATAGAGATTCAGCTACAATGGCTTAACATGTCCAAAATTAAAATCTAATAAATGTTCTTAAAAAGAATTCGTTTGCTTGACATAACTCACATATAAATTGTAAGGAAATAAGAATTATGTAGAAATGTATAACTCATCTTTGACAAAATGGATTGAACATTTTCGATGATAAGCAACTCTTTCGGAAGATATATATTTAGTGGGCGAGTGCTATACGCTTGATCTCAATCACCAAACATACTGGTAAAGGTAGATAAAGAACATATGAAAAAATGATAAAAAGCTTTTTAGAAATCCTTCGATTAGATTGTTTGCAAATATTAACATGTTTACGATTAACGAGTTTTATTGAAGTACAAGCTAAAATGGCAAGATGGTGTAAATCAAAATAATAGAAAACCGTGCTTTAATCTATGACAGTGAAAACATGTAATCAAACCATGGGAAATGAGGATAGCGCTAATTCGTTAATAGGAAAATACGATATCAGAATCTGAAGTAAAAAATTGTATTGCTCTATAATAACCTGGATAAATTCAGATTCTACATAAAAAGATTCAGAGAATTGATCCATTGTCACATTTAGATCCTAAACAAGTTATTGTAATATTATATTTAAAACCAGAATATAACAAAAAATATAGTAAATTAATAAATATAAGCTAATAACTTACTCATAATTGTTAGTACTTGTACATTGTTTAAAATAATTTTGTTATAAGCTGCATTTAGAAAACATGACACTAATTTTAATCAATATAACTTTTCATGCCTATATACATTAGGTTACTATCATTTTTGACAAGACTGTATTTTCGTAAAGATACGCGGATAAATATTTCAGATCGATGAATGCTATCCGAGCCCCATGAGATGAAAGCTCGATATAGAGACGTATGCACACATAGAAGGTGAACGTTTAAGAGCTACGAGACGGTGTAATGCTGTCAAATATATAGGAACACATCTACGCTCAACGTATTCATACACATATACATGTATATATGTATATGTAATAGCAGAAGCTTCTGTTCGCCTTCGTAAATTTACGGTAAACACAATATACTGCAGGATTACGGGTCAATTAGCAGACGGATGTGCGTATTTGCTAAGACATCACGTCAACGTTTTCACAAAATAACTTTATTGTTGCATGGAAATAGGTGGCTTGATTTTATTGATCCATCTTTCGCTTTCATTGATAATATTAAACTAATTATTTATACAAATTTCCCGGATAAAATTAAATTATTTGCTTTAGATTCTAAAGTGAAACTATGTGATCCTTTAATAATTTACAGCTTTACACCTAGAGGTAGATAAGGCCTAGAACTAAGTAAAAAGAACTTAAGGATCTCACATTAGTACATAGGATATATATTAAATCTTTGTTTTTGCTAAATTATGACGGCAAAAATATTTTAATAAAAAAAAATCTTTATTTAACGGTACTTGTAGTAATGAAAAAATAACTATTAGGAACATTAGCATTCGTTACACAAAAGGACCCGAAGTAACGATTACCTACTTGAAAATGTAATCTTTACTTTCATATGATTTCTGTTGTACATATCGCTACGTTCGTGAATATGTATTATGTGTTTATACTATAAATCGACGGAAACAAGATATTATATTCATTGATTATCTATACTCTATAGCAGGGGTCGGCAACCTGCGGCCCGCGGGCCGCATGCGGCCCTTTGCAACTTTTTGCGCGGCCCGCCAAAGCACCAATATAATTTTAGGAAAAATCAACAAACTTAGAGTGTGAGCGTGCCGAAATGTGGCCGGTGACAAAAATGTGCGCAAACAGAAGCATAGTGGAAAACCTATTTTACTGCGTAAGTTTAATCCCCACTCCCCAGCGAATACGACGGCTCGCTTAGCAAGTGCAGCATTCTTTCATTTCGCCAGTTTGCTACTGTATGTTCATATGTGCATTTTGCATATAAACACGTTCATATTGACAACCGTATGACGTTTCACTACAATAGGTAACGCGAAATATATGTTATTTTTAATTTATTGATAAAATAATTCATATTTTATCGTAGGAAAAATGAATAAAATACCAAAGAAAAGAAAAATTAATGAGGAAAACCGCGAATTTAATGAAAAGTGGACTTTTGATTATTTCTTTATTAATAATTACAATAAAGCACTATGCTTAATTTGCAAAGAATCTATAAGCGTATTCAAAGAATTTAATTTGCGTCGCCACAACGACACGAAACACAAAAGTGAATATGATAAATTTGAATCTCAATTCAGACAAAATAAAATTGATTCTTTACAAAAATCATTAGAAGCACAACAAAACGTTTTTTAAAAATGTAAGGAACGAAGTTCAGCATTGGTCAAAACGTTCTTACATATTTCGAAATTAATTGCTGAACATAACAAACCATTTACGGATGGAGAGTTCATTAAACAATGTATTTTGGCTACTGTTAACGAAATTTGTCAGGAAAAAATTAAAAAATTTGAAGATATTAGTTTGTCTGTACGTACAGTAGTTCGACGTATTGAAAATATATCAACTAATATGTTTAATAAATTAAAAGAAAATTCTTCACAATTTGAGTATTTTTCACTAGCACCGCTAGTGCAACGATATAACTAGCACCGCTCAATTGTTGATTTTTATCCGTGGAATTGATAAACAATTTTGTGTAACAGAAGAACTTGCTGCATTAAAAAGCCTCCATGGGAATACAAGAGGTGAAGATATATTTTTGCAACTATTAGATGTTTTCAATATGTACGATCTCAAGTGGGAAAAATTAAAAAATGTGACAACTGATGGTGCAAAGAACATACTGGTCACAATACTGGTTTGGTAGGGATGATTAATAAAAAATTTAAAGAATTAAATATTACACAGCCTCCTCTACGACTTCATTGTATTATCCATCAACATGCACTTTGCGCAAAAGTTGTAAATTTGAAAAATGTTATGAATATTGTAGTAAAGTCCATCAATTATATTCGCAAAAACGGTATTAACCATCGAACATTCCGGAATTTCTTAAATGAAATTGACACAGAATATGAATATATCATTTATTTTTCTGAAGTAAGATGGTTCAGCCGTGGGAAAGTTTTAAAAAGATTTTTCGAGTTGATAGACGAGATTGAAATGTTTTTGACAGAAAAAGAAAATAATATACCAGAATTATCGAATTTTAAATGGATAAGCGAGTTAGCTTTTCTTGTGGACATTACAACTTACCTCAATAAATTAAATATAACACTACAAGGCAAAGGAAAGTTAAGCTATTTACAGAAATCAAAAGTTTCCAGCTTAAAATAAAATTGTTTATTTCTCAACTTGAAAAGAATAATTATTGTCATTTTCCTACGTTGCAATCGTTTTTAACCAAAAACGACAAACAGTTCGAATATTTTTATTGAGTCACTAAAAGTACTAGATGAAAATTTTCGTCATCGGTTTCAAGATTTTTATGCAAAAGAAATGGACATATTAATATTTGAAAATCCTTTAAAATTTGATATTGTAAAAGCTCATTTTCCTACTTTGCAATCGTTTTTAACAAAAAACGACAAACAGTGTCCTTCGAATATTTTTATTGAGTCACTAAAAGTACTAGATGAAAATTTTCGTCATCGGTTTCAAGATTTTTATGCAAAAGAAATGGACATATTAATATTTGAAAATCCTTTAAAATTTGATATTGTAAAAGCACCAGACAATTTACAACTAGAGTTAATTGATTTGCAATCTAACAATGTATATAAATATAATTTTGATGAAAATATCTAATTGCATTTTATTTAAATCTACCAGAAAATAAATTTCCCAATTTAAGAAATTTTGCAAAATCAATGATTTGTATTTTTTCAAGCACCTATTTATGCGAACAAACATTTTCAAGAATGAATTTCATAAAATAAAAATATAGAACGAGGTTGACGGATGAAAATTTACAAAACTTGTTGAGGATCTCAGTATCCCAAACACAACCGGACTTAAATGAATTATCAAACAATATTCAAGAACAAAAAACGCATTGAATTTTAATGAATGAATAAAATGAAAGATAAACTATTTTCCTTAATATTTTATATTTACATATTTATACATAATGCTGTGTTTTTTTCCCTTCAGAAGAAAGAAGAAGAGAAGAAAAATTAGATTGAACATTATCTGTATAACATTTATGTAAAAATGTAATTTTCTTTATTATATGTGATTTATTTCAGGCGAATAACGATAAAATTGCTATTATAAATGATAAATTTTGTAAGGTATAATTTTGTCCACGTTTGTAGATTGCTCGGGCAGATAGATGTTCGAAGTCCCCGCTATGCAGGAAGTTGTAATAATATTAATATATATATTGTCGCCAGTTTGATTTTTATTTATATTAGGTGGGGATGCCCTGGTGTTTCCAGGACCTCCATTTTAGAGATTCGTTAGTGTTCTTGGAGGTAGGTTGTAGTAATTTAATATTAGACACGACTTAATTTTGTCTAATAGATATATTAGTTTGAATAATTCGTTTTAGTTTTGGTGCGTCGATTGTGGTTAAATTTCATTTGTCGTGATTTTACAAGTCTTATATACTTGTAATTGATTTAATTTGAAACACCTATCTGAAGAAAAGAAATCTCTCGTGCTGTGTTACGATACATTAATTAATGTAGGTACCATTTATAATTATAATTAAAATATTGAAAAGAGCGCTATAATTTAATTTGTAAATTTTGTAAATTTTTTTTGTATATTCAGAAAAATATCTAGAAAATTTATCAGGCCGTTTTTTGTTGAGTATAGTTTTTTTATTCAGATAAATATTTTAATACATAGGAAGGTGGGGAAACTTTTGTGTGGTGTCACGTTCAATGCACGAATGACTGTAGGATTTTGATTTCGCGCGCAAGATAGACAAATTTTTATTTTGACGTTTAGTTTGGGGTTAATGACTTTGTTGACATCTGATAAATTTTGTTGTTATTTTATTTCATATCTTTGTTCGAGAGTCACAGGGGGTTTTTCTCCTTGCGCGTGTCATTTATCGCAAGGACTCTTTCCTCCTCGCTACTGTTAATTTTGCTTTAGCTCCCTATACATTCGGTAAAGGGTTTTTTTTTTTTTTTTTTTGATTTTTTTTAATTAAAATTGTAAACTAACAAATTGTGACCTTTTAATTAATGCTTGTTGTTTTAATTTAATTTCGACCCGTATCCGAGAGGATTCCCCCTGGAGAAGTGAGCTCAAGGCAGGATACCTGACTGAAGATAGCTAGCAGAATAAGTTGCAGTGTGAACCTAAATCTAATAAGCAATTGAAAGCACATTCCACTGCAATATGTAATTGGAATTGTATTTTCTTTTTTTTTCCCCTTTTAAGAATGGTAAATTTTTTTGTTCTCTGACATTATTGTTATTATAGCATGTCAATAAAAAATAAATTTTTTCTATATTTATTTTTAATAATATTTATACTCGTATATGATATAAAAGCACTATTTAAGTTACATTTTAATGTGCGGCCCGCATAAAAAATTTTATTTTGAAAATGGCCCGCCATCCGAAAAAGGTCGCTGACCCCTGCTCTATAGTATACTTATTTAATATAGACATGTCAAATATAAACAAAGAATTTTGTAATCCAACTTACTTGCGTAATTATAAAATTCAGGATTTACAAATTTAATTTACTATAAGTAAATAAATTTTAAATAAACTGATCATGTTTACCAGTGATTATTTTCAAATTGATTACATATTTGCAAATAAATACAAAACTGTAACATAGAGAAATACGATAGGTACACAATTGGGATTTAAAATATAATTAGCCTTGATAGAAATTTGTCTGGGGAAAGTTGGAATACTCTTTTAATTGTCCGTTTTTAACCAATACCTAATACAACATATTATATAATATCTATACTATAATAATATACTTACGAATTGAACTAATGCGACGAAAGGTTTTACGACAGCATACTTATAATAAGTTAAGTGCCAACAAATACGATTATATTATAAGATGAAAAGATAAAGCAAGTCTTCTATGGTTACACAAGCAGTGCTACGAAAATGCGTCTATATCGGTCCAACACCTGAATCAAACTGAACGATATTGCACTGGATAGCTGCATAAACATGTCAAGACTTGTCTATCACCAATAGCATTGCCTATTCTATAAGTTCTGTGTACACAATTTCCAAAACTTTGGAAACATCCCTCGTATATATATGGTAAATTTAATTAGTTAAAGATCTTAATAGTCCTAAAAACTTTCTAGCGATTCCTTATGTTCCACTTTTATCAGAACAGTTAAATAAATTTTTCAAAAAATTTAATATTCACATAGCTCATAGAAACCATAACAAACTCCAATTTATTTCAACAAAACTAAAAGCAACTACCCCGTTATCCAAAAAAGCACATGTCCTATATTGTGTGCCTTGCGCTGACTGTAATGGCATATACATAGGCCAGACACAGCATCTATTGGATGAACGTATGAAAGGTCATAAATACGCAAAAAATAACAGCTTTAAAAAAACATGCTTAGAAATTTGCACACAAATTTAATTTTAATGGAATCAAAATATTAAATACAGAAAAAAATTAAAAGCCAGATCAATTCTACAAATGATACAAATTAGAACAAGCAACAAACATGAACAAGCGCTGTGAATGATAGAAGTGAGGTGGCTGGATTGAACAAGATGTATTATTCAATTTTATAGTATGGAGCTGGTCATTATACAAATAATTAAAACTAATAAAAATTATTGAATATTATGGTATCGCGTTGTCTTTGTACAAATAAGTAAAATTAAAGAAATCCGCCTGTCTAATGTTTATAGTAAATTTATGCATCGTAAATACAAGAAAATAATATATATAAAAAGATGAATACGAAATAGTTGCATGTATAAAATATCTAAAGTAATAACGTTCATTTGGAAACTACACAATATATAGCAAACGAAGTCTACATAATTAAATAATTTAAACATTACAATTTGGTAGTACAGATTTTATGAATGTCGAGGAAAAGGAATTTTTAATAAGTATTGTAAATATAATTTTTTTAACATCGGTATGCGCCAAAATAAACAACACTGAAATTACTGAAGTATATTATTTATTACTTATACATTATTATGTCTATAGAATACATGTTCAAAATGTGCGCCATGGCGTTGTAGGCACTGCTCATAACGGTTACGCAGATCGTCAAACGTATTCGAGAACACAGGTTGCTGCATATTCCTGAAAAAGGAGACGATCTTCTCACGTAAATGATTAACAGTTCTGGGTGGGTCTGTACCGCTGAAGACTTGCTTCCTATAACATACCCCATACGTAGGCATCCGGTGGTGTAAGATCGGGGGAATGTAATGGGTAGTTGAAATTAGAATTGCGGGAAATGATGCGTCCTTCAAAAGTTTCCTGCAGCAATGCTATCGATTGTCGAGCAGTGTGACTGGTCGCCCCGTCCTGTTGAAACCACTATTCTTCCATCCGAAGGTCCCTGGCACGACAAAACCCTCAGAGATCTTGGACAAATGGCGTTACCACAATGTTTCTATAACGTTCCTGGGTAACAGTAAGAGGTGTGCCATCACCATCCTCAATGAAATACGGACCAATCACACCGTGTGCCGACACTGCACGCCATATCGTCACACGGGCACTATGTAGCGGTTTTTGGATAATCACGTCTGGCTTACCGAAACCAAGGAAGCGAGTTGTTTGTTTATTGATGTAACCCTCCAAGTGAATATGACTTTCGTCTGAGAACCACACATTATTTAAGAAATCTGGATCCTCGTACAACATAGCCAAAAATTGTCAACAATACGCAACCCTGGCATTCATATCTTGGTTTGACAATCGTTGTCCAACTTGAATTCGGTACGGAAATCCACCTACATCTTTGAAAAAACGCCGTATCGACGTACTGCTGATATTCAACTTAAATGCCGTTCGCCGAAGACTTCGGTTCGGTGATTGCAAAACCTGATTGAGGACACGTCCACGGTTCCCATTCGTTCTCACAGTTACTGGCCTACCAGACCTTTCCTTCCGTTGGCACAACACACTGCCAGAACGACGAAATTTCTCAACAATAGAAAGCATAACTTTGTTGGTAGGTGCCTCTTTATGAAATTGATCGCGATATGTTTCCGTCACTAACTTCAAACTCGGTCCACCTTGTTTGCCTTTTCCGTACGATCGAAAATAATGCTCGACGATAAACACTTTTTCCTCAGTCGTGAGACCCATTCTCAACTATAACATCACATAACAACGTTCTTTGCACTACTAAAAACACATAACGCTGCTAGTATCATACGTCAAAAAGCAGACATGCGCATAACAATGGTACGCATTTAAGTGTTGTTTATTTTGGCGCATACCGTACAAGTAATGTAAACTAAATTTTAATTATAAGTATTGCATTGTTACCTTGTTTTTTTTTTTGTTTTACAGTCAATTGACAAATAATTACTATTACAGATAAAACATGGAATTAAGCATGCTCCGATGAAGACACAATTATAGGACACATAATAAAATAAGTTGCCAAAACGTCAATAATAGTTTATTTATTTCAATAAAAAAAGCCGAAACTCCGAGAAAAATTACCAACGTTGATGTATTTTTCTTCCATTTCGTAATCTAATACGTTTCTTATTTTTATTTTCAAGTATTTTGTTCCATTGATTGCGAAGATGTCTTGTATTGTCCTAATCCCTTCTTCCTTTTTAATGAGTGTAAACTCTTCATTAATGTGAATGTGTCTTTAATAATGCTGTCATGAAATAAATTCTGTTTTCTTATCCATTCAATATATTGTTTCCATAACACATTAATTTTTAAGATATCACTGCAAATTAAATGAAATGTATTTATCTGTGCATGAAATACTTTATTGTAACTCTCCTTTCCTGTTAACTTTAATGGGAAAACTTCTACGATAATTATGAACTATTCCAATTTTTTGCTTTTAAAACTTTTGTACACTTAATATAAAGTAAAATTGATGTAAATACTAATAATCTCTAAGGCTTATTTCACACACAAAAATAATACAAAATACTTTATTTCAAGTCAGTTACATGAATACATTAGCATTTTCTTTAATTCTTAGCAACAATGTATGTAAAGAATTTATGGGTGAAAATATATGTTGTAACACGATGTACCACGTAGATAAGATGTTTCATAAAATAGTATCACTAGATCTAATCTACTATAAACATGTACCTATAAAATACTATAGTTTGTTTTCTACCTCCTAGAGCGAGTTAATACTAACTCACCATTACAATTTGTGATGTTTACAACAAATTGGATAATTAAATTGTTTCCGTTGCCGAGCAGCGATCTCTCTAATAAATTCATCCGTCCTGTTGGACATCCAAACTTTACAATTAAAACAGATAAAATTGAATTTCGAAAAATACAAAATTAATACAATACAACAAAATCGAAGGTATGTATAGGAACATACTAAAATGCAACTGAAACAAATTCGAATTTACGAAATTACAATAACTGGAAATCTATGATACATTGAAAATAATTTTTGTATTACAAGATTGATTTCATATTTTTATGAATGTATATAAACAACAAAAATTGATCCCAACGACATTATTTATTTATTGTTTTCTCGTTGTATTATATTGGATTATTTATATATTAATGTGGGATATAGCTTTTTTTTCATGCAAAAAATAGTGCATAACGTTATACGATATTTGTGATAAAAATAGAAATTTGTGATGTAGTATAGTTAACATATCCAAGTATTTAGGTGGTTTTATTTATTAATTTTTTGAGAGAAATGTGATTGTATCAAAATGACCAGTGAAATACGCATAGTTATGAATTTAGATATGTAAATAGTGTAGTGGCCGTGACTCAGAACGTAATCGACTTTATAATGGGTCTATCGTATGCGCGAGCGTCTTATAGTCATCCGATGATACACGAAATCAGTTCTTCCAAGCGTGGTCCAATATATCGTCCACCACCTCACTCGCATGACAGAGAAGCGATAGACACAATCAATACATTGCAATACTTATCGGCAAGGAAACGCATATTTTCTCTAGTCGCAAGGAGAAACTAAATACTATATTTACTTCATATAATTAATTTAAATTTTAGACTTTTTTAATAAAAGATTTGTTACTGTTATTTGTGATCTTTTTTTGGTCTCTGATATTTTGTTTTAAATTTACCTTTGTGGTTCTTAAACGCTACTTGGAATCAGTTCTCGTTTCCACACTCACCATACAGGATGCTTATATCTTCATCGAAATGGCACGCTTTAATATTTACTACCGACACGACCGTCTCCACTGGGCAAGCTAGCCAACGACATTCTATTCACCGCTGGGCAATTCATCATCTGGTAGGTTTAGTTATATGTTTTGATTTTTCTGCTTTTGTGAGTTTCTGTTTAATCTAAGCGTGTCAAAGCTTTTAATATATTCAATCGAAAATATACTAATGTTACATTATATACGCTGGCTCTTAGTATGAAAATAAAATAATTAATGTATTTCAAGTTGCGTGAACATTAACTATGGCTCAAATTTATTTACATTTAATCGTTTTTACGTTTTTGGAGATACTGATAAAAACCTTACAAAACGTGTGAGATAATAGATATTCTATTTTATTCTAGAAAAAAGTAAAATATAGCTACATCTTAGAAAGTACTGAAAGATAGTTTGATAAATGCACGTAGAACTTTTCAGAATAAAATGTTCTTTTCTGGAGCAGCCATATCTGAAGAAAATTTGAATTCTGTCTAAATCGCATGTCATTCATTTACAGTATTCTCGAACGATAGAAACATTTACCACGATCAAAGATACATTGAGTTTGAATTTATACATTTACCTTTGACAGGATTCAGCGAAATTTTCCTAATACTCAAGTCGATAAAGGCGTCTACATATGTACGTATATATACACGTGTGGATGTACGCTTTTAGTTTTGAACTTTTAAAACATTCTAGAGCCGTACTTTGTCGAGTGAGAAAACGTACAGATAGGGTAAAATATTCTCTTTCGTCCCGAAAATGTAATAGCGATCATGTAGTCAGATATTTTCGACTAGCATCTAAAGAATCTGACCGGACATACATGTAAAGTTCAACTTCAACTTGTCCTCTCTCTTTCCGGGTGTGAGCGAAGTAAATGTATTTGTACGAAAGCGCATACGTAAGTATTGAAAGCATTTTCTACATTTCACATATATTCACATACATTTCTGGTTCTATATTTTACGTATATGAGGTATGTCGATTAGAAGCTCTGTTCAAGGTATTGAAGTTACTATACTATTACAAATCGGAATATTGAGCGTTTACTGTAGGTTTAAAAAGAACATTTTACGAAACAACTTCTTCTTTATTAACTTTTTTAACAACACAGGCCTGCATAAAATTTGTGATGACGTGATTTTTGTTTGTTAAGCTCAGTTTTTATATAGCAATAACTAATTAAAATACAGTTGATCTCTACCACCCACAGATTTTTTTTTGCACAAAAGAAAAAGAAAAAAATATAAAAAAATCTTATAATAAGCGTTTTAATACATTTTAAAATAAATGTACTACTTCAAATTCTAGGTATTAACCCAAAAATGATTCTCTGTTGTGGTTTTAAAGAGATTTGTAAAATAGGCTCTCATTACCTGATGTAAATCTTTTATTACATGTATTAATTTTGGACAAGATTTCCCTGCTAAATCCTATTTATTATGCTTTCACTTTATTAGTACTGCGAAGAAGGATTTCAAGTTTATCACTCCAAACAAAATGTATATTTTAATGTCATTTACTTCATTTAGCTCTGAGTGTCGATCAGTAAACAAGTAAAATTAATTTGTCTTTAGTGTTGTGCGTAGTATTTGATAAATAAACATTGCTTAAAAATATGTCTAGCCGGTGTTGCAAAAACAAACCAGATGATTTCTGTTATATTTGTGGATATTTTGTCTTGAAAAAATTTAAGAGACCAATTGGTGAATTTGTGAAAAATGCATATTATGCTTATTTCAAAATCAAATTAGGCGATCAAGATAAAGATTGGGCACCGCATGTTGTTTGTAAGGAATATGAAGAAGGTTTAAGACATTGGACGAAAGGGAATAGAGAAAGCCTTCCTTTTGGAATACCGATGGTTTGGAGAGAACCGCAAAATCATCATGAATATTGCTACTTTTGTCTTTGTGATATTAAGGGGCATAATAGAAAAACTTTGAAACATATTTTGTACCCAAACAATATTAAATCAGCTATCAGACCAGTTCCTCACATGTACCTATACCTATACCCCCCAAAGTACTACAAGAAGATATTGAAACCTCTTCAACTTCCGGCTCCGTACAGATGGATAGTGATTTTGAACCATCAACCTCAGGTCAAAACCAACCTCAGCTATTTTCACAAGCCGAACTGAATGATTTAGTAAGAGATTTGGGACTTTCAAAAGATCTTTCTGAAGTACTGAGGTCTAGGTTGAAACAAAAAAATTTGCTTGCCCCAGAAGCTACCTTCAGATCTTCCTTTAGCTGAATATGACCGAAAAACAACCAAACGAAGCTTTTCTGAGAAATGAAAACGTTTTTTTAAGAAGCATAAATAATAAATAACTATTTCTAATAGTTTCTATGTGTATATTTTTGTATTTTTTTTAATATAATATAAAACTAGCTTATTTCTATATTTTTTTGATTTTACTGGTTTGAAAAATAACCTTACGTGAAACAAAAAAAGGAAAGCAGGAAAGCATGTTAGCGGCACCGTCACTCACAAACACTAAAAGTTGGTTTGTCTAAACTTGAAATTTGTTTAATGCGCTTAACAACACTTTTAAAATTTCATCGCTAGTACATTTTGCAACTCTTTTGGAAGCAACTAAGATAGAGGATGACGGTTTAAATTCTTCCATTGTACGTACCGTCACATTCACCACAGAATTTTTTTGCCGATCAGTTGTTTCGTCGACACATAGTCACATTTTTTTATCTTTCAATTCTGCTTTAATTCTTCTTTCAACATAGTCATGAGCATATGGCATAACGTTTCTTATGGATGTCCGACTTGATAATGAATAATCCGAATACTTGCTCCAGAAGGAGACAAATGCTTTTTGGCCTAGCAAAGTGAACGTTAGATTACATATAATAAAACAAACACCTATATCAAATGTTAATTGTTCGCTGTATCGTTTGCCATGGATTGCAGAACAGTGTTTTATACTTTTTAGGTGGCGTTCACACTTCCACCCGCTGGTCAAGTCGTCAAGTAGTCGTCGCACCTTACACATTTAATTCTATTGTCTTCGTATTCTAAATCCACCATACTCGCTATTACGTTTTTTAGTTTTTTCGAAATAGGCCGTTTCTGAAACGTACCTAAATGCGACATTTTCTAAGTATGTTTGTATTGACATGCATTCACAACGACCAGTGGAATAATACTGAACAAATGTGCTTTGATAAGGCACCGCACTGTAAATTACCCCTCCTTGCCGAGTCTAGCGATTATTATGGTAAATAATTTTTTTCTTCAAACGATCTAAAATATGATCATTTTAATACTGAATACATATCTTAGAAGTAATACATTTTTTTACTAGTAAAAAATGGGCTCATTTCTTTACTAGTAAAAAAATGTAACCGACCAATCATAACTCCTTAAAGTGACTGCACAATTATTTGATAACTGTCAAATATTTACAAAATGGGCGAAGAAGAATTTCAATGTACGACATAAGAATTAATAAAAATCGCCAATCAAGCTGCTGCAACTTTAATCCCAACCAAATCTCGTAAAGTGTGTGAAAATGCGTATGGAAAATTTCTGAAGTGGACTAGAGAACACAACCACTACATCGAAAACGTTTCGTTGGCATATTTTGCAAGTTTATCGAAAAATTTTAAAAGCTCCATATTATGGGCACAATATTCAATCATTAAAGCTCAACTAAACTTAACACATAATGTAAATATTGGAAAATATAACAAATTGACAGCATTTTTAAAGCGTCAAGGCGAAGGTTATAAACCAAAAAAATCTAAGGTATTGTGTAAAGGTGAAATTGACAATTTCTTAGTTAATGCACCGAACGGAGAATATTTAGTTGCTGAGGTACGTATAAGTGTCAGTGCGCAATATAACGTTCTTTTACTATAATCGGAGACTTTTACATGAATATGTACAGAGAGTTGCTGCTCTTCGTCTAAAGGCCACAAACTTGACCAGATTTTTTATTAAATATCAAAATGGGAAATGTCAGAATGTCAACTACTTCTATCAACACCGACATCGAAATAGGCAATAGTGATTTCAATATACAAAATTATTCTGTTCATAATTGCACTTTTAATATTACTTAAATAAATAAAAGTTTACACAAAACACTTTGACAGTTGTTTGACAGATATATAAAACCTATATTTAAGCGACTATAATGCATGATATATTTAAATGTGTAGCTCACAAGAACGGTAAAAATTATTTGAAGAAAAAATAGTATACCTCACACGGAGTAGAAAGCTTTTTGTGTCTCGCCCAGTTTGCACTGTCTCGGCTATCGCCTCGACAGCAAACTTCTGGGCTCCACACAAAAATGACAGCTTTCTACTCCTAGTAATGTAATATACTATTTTCTCATCTTTTGTGACTCACTTACTGACTTACTCCCGTATATATGTTAGTGCATGTATATACGTAGGTAATATATGTATGTATGCACCGTATATTTCTACATGCTATAATTGCATTTATTGGCCTGCCCCGTTGCCAAGGTGTATATATCTGCCTGTTAGCGTAATTTACTTATAAGTAATGAGGTATCCGGACTGAAATTACGTTAAACGTTAAGATAAATTTACACAAAGTGGCCCGTGCATAAACTTATACCATGGTACATAATACATAGTTGTATAAACGTACCTACGTATACATTACGACGGTCTAGAAATGATCGTAAATTTAGAACAGTGACACGTTCAGGTTTATGCAGAGATACAGAGAAATACTCGAAGAGAAAGACGGTGAAGGGAGTAATGTAGATTTCGTGTGACTCAAAATATATTTTGATAAAGCAAAATTAACAAGCCGAGCACAGGTGTACTAGCATAAATTCAGATATTTATTGAACTGCATACCTTGAAACATTGCACAACAATGAATGGCATTACTCTACGTTCTCGTTAAAATATTTTTAATAGTTCATAACTAAAGACGGCAGACTATGTGCCCCAGCAGTGGCGTTGCGTGGAGAGTTTAGCAGAATAGCAGTGCGCTTACCCAACAAGTTTACATTGTTTCAAAAAAATGCGGATGTGCGCGATGAAAAAACTGCACCATAATATATGTTTCTGTATTAGTCTCGAAAAGGTTCGTACGTAGCGACGTTTATATATGTTTATATACAGAGAAGGATTGTTCGACGTTGAGAGATGTTATATTTGCATAGTTAAAGCGCTCTTTGTATCTGTACAACGGATCTTCAGTATTGGTAAAAAGTTGCCCTAATTTTGTAAAATCTACATTTTTATCTAATACACTGTTAAATTTTTCACGGACACAATCACTTTTTTCATCTTCAAGGATATGCAGCACTAGTTTTACGTGGTCAATAATTGCTAATGATTCCGATAAGGACAGCGCAGTGTTCTGTAAATTTTTTATTGCGTCCAGTATTGGAACGTAACTGTCGTAAATAATTTTTAAATTTGCTGCAACTTGAGGATTGTTAAATTGAACCTGGCTGAGCCGTATTGCATCTGATTTTTTGTCATCTAGTTGTAAAATCACTGATTTAATTTTTTCAAAATGTTTATAATAATAAAATGCTGCTTCTAACCAAGTACCCCATCGTATAAGAATTGGTTGCGGCGGCTCGGGTATATCAGGACACAGCGAATGAAATAGCCGAATCCGTTTCGGAGATTTAAGAAAAACCGCTTTCGTTTGTCCTATCAGTTGATCCACATCAGGATAAGTTGTACGTATAGTGTTTGTTACAAGGTGTAAAGCGTGAAGCAAACATGTGACATGCAGCAGGTTTGGTTGAATCGTTTAGAGTAAGTTTGCCGTGGAACACATAACCTTGGCAGCATCGGTAACTAACATTAACACTTGCTTCGGTAAAATCTCAAATTTGTGTAGTGTTTCTATTAATACATCTTATATCGCTCTGGCAGTACACCCTTGCATTCGTTTACAGGTTAGTAAATAAGGAGGAGAAGGTCCTTGTGGAGTCAGCGTCCGTACTAGAATGGCTAGGATGGACTGTTTTTTAATATCTGTAGTTTCGTCTATTGTTAACCACAGGAATTTTTTTTTACCGTATTTTTCGTACAATTTACAATTCTCTCACGCACTGACGGTACGTAATTCCGTAGCGTACTTCTTGCTGGTAATTTCCACGTAGGATTGTATTTCTTCCAAAACTGACGAAACATTGGGTGTTCCACTTTCTGCATTGGTATTTTGGTCGCAATTAACATAATTGTTAAATCACACACAAATTTATTATATGATCTGCGTCCACTATTATTCGATTTATGTTTTTCACTATTTATATGTCTTTGGCACTGACTTGCTTTCCAAGTTATTAAAGTTGTTTCACAAACTAAACATTTCACTACGGTACCGTCATATATTAAATCGGGAAACCGATGTAAAAGTTTCTTTACTACGTTAGCATGCAACCGTGTCGATGCAATCTTTCTACGCACTCCCGACATTTTCAACACGATTGTGTTAACAATGTATCGCTTACGTCTCAACGGCAACTGAATTGATCGTCGTACGCCTCTACTCGATCCCTCCACATCACGCTACTGTTCGGGCACATAGTCTGCCGTCTTTATTCATAACGAATGCAAAAGCAATCAGCTTTATCTAAAGTCTTTCATTATTGATTTTCATTATAAAATGAAAACTAATAACGATCTTTCTTTATCGTAAAAAAGTTAGATAAGTTTTGAACTATCGAATAAGGAAGTAACCTAACGAAGGTATCGAGTCAACTGTTAAACATTTACTCACAATAATATTGCATTCAAAAAAGTATATTATAGCTTTGAAATTAGGAAGGCGAATTCAGAGTCCTAAAATTATTCATGTAGATTTTTTTTTAATGAGCCACGTAAATAAATCTTTGGTAGTTTCCACACCTTTGATTGAAAGGTGTTCTAAATATATCCATCTTCATATATGTTTTATGGAAACCTGTTTTAATAATTGAAGAAATGTGCTTGCACTGACAATTAAATTAAATATTCGAGTAAGAAATTAACCAACATTTAACCTACTGGTTTGACGTTTATCACCAGAACAAACAAAGACGCAATTATGCAAATATACAATCCTGGACCCTATCTACCCGTGAAAGTATAAGGCAGAGCGGCAGTTGAGCTAGCGTACTTCTACAGATTCCCCTCCTCTTCTTTCGGTCTTGGATAAGTTTGTTCAGATTTACATTCCACATTTCTTTGTACCACTATATCTCTTACCTCCTCTATCCATGCTTATCTGTGTCTTACCTTTGGTCTCTCTTTCCCAGGCTTTGCTTCGAATACTTGTTTCACAATTTGGGTCCCTGTTGTCCTTTTCACATGTCCATACATCATAACTGTTATTCCTCTATTTTTTCTTTAATAGACTTTATTTTTTTGTTAAATAGCTGTGTTTCATCTTCTGTTTATTCTTGTTTTGTTTCCAATTTTTCGTAGTAATCTCATTTCTGTCGATGTTATTCGTTTTGTCTGTCTTTTTGTCAATGTTCATGCTTCTAATAGTTAATGTAACGATCTTTTTAAATACTTATTCTTAATTCCTTAGGGATTTGTTTCCTACTCAAAAAACTATTTTCTAATGACTTGAACAACCCCTCCTTTTGTTATTCTTTATATTATTTACTCATCCTTTTTCCGCCTTCTAATACAATTAAACTTAAATTTGCTCGATTAGCCTTTCCCACGTTTGTATTGTGTATCGTTCTTTTATACCAAGTATTTTGGTTTTCCTTTTGTTTGCACTTGTGTTAATATTTATTTTTCCCAGCACTTTCTTATAGATTTATATGTTGCTATTTAGAGTTCTTTTGTCTTTAGCTATAAATACAATATGATCCTCATAGCACAAGTCTGTTAATTCGACTTTTTCATCTTCCAGTAGTTAATATTTTAGTGCTTCGTCGATTGCTACATTGAACAGCATCGGGCTTAATATACTAGTATATACTAGATGTCTTCTGTCTTGATCTTATATAGTTGGTTCTCTTTCTGTAGAGGCTTTGTATTCCGTTTATTAATATTTGACAAAATATTCCATAAGTTCTCTCTTTTGATTCTATCAAAAGCCTTTTCGAGATATGTAAAACGAGCACAGACGCACATTTTTAGCTTCCCTTACAGCTTTTTCTCCGATATGTCTTAATATGAAGGTCAAATCAATAACTCTGTTATTAGGTCTAAAACAAAATTGAGGGACCTCCAGGGTAGTATCTAATTTAGTGCTTATCCTCTTTTTCAGTATCTTTCGTAAATCTTAAGGACCGTACCTATTAACGTGAATCACCTATAGTTATAGCTTCCTTTTTCATAGATTTGTGTGTCGATTCCTGTTATCAAATCTTCGAGTGCGACACCTTTCATTATAAGCCTAAATTCTTGTAGGATACCTTCGGAATCGCTTTAATCAAACAAATATACCCATCAATGATAATTATTTCATTAATATACTCCAGACAGTAATGTGACCAAAGAGCCTTCGAGACAAAATTCACCATTGGGATTCATAGTTCTTGAGTACCGTTCTGAGACTAAGCATCATGTCGGTTATAAGAACAAAAGTAACGCACACGCTAGACGAGTGTGAAATGAAGAAACAAGTATCTGTAGATATACCCCGACGACTTCAAGACGGTTCGCTATGAATTCTTATGTAAAATTTTTTCTTAACTTTCTGATTCACAAATGTTTAAAATAATTAAGCATAGCCAGCAAATGATCGGTCACGGGACAAAACACATTATTTTGCTCATTATGGCCCCTTCTTTTCTTTCAATAAGACATTTCTATCCATAAATTTTAAATCACTCACTTATATTAAACAATGTGCTGTGGTTGAGGTTATATTCTGAAATGCGTCAGTGATATGATATTAGGAAATTGTTGAAATAGATTTCTTCATGGCTACATAGCTTACATAAAAAAATCGATAAACTCCGAAACTACTCAGACAATTGGGCTCAAACTTCGACACAACGTGTGTTTTAAATAGAGAATAATTATAGACATAATATGATTACTTCACGATAGATGGAGGTGAACAACAGCTTGAGAATATTGACAGAGGAAGCAGAAAATGACAACTAATACTACAATGATGCCATACATGAAACATTCAACAGAAAATATCACAACAATTTCACAATTATAACATTAAAACCATTTAAATTAGAATTGATAAAAATATAATGCTTGTATCAAATCATCCAAAATTACTTCTACAACAACATATGGCATACCACACCATTATTCGTGCAATTGCAAACCAAAGCAGCGGTTTATACTTCTTCGCTGCACCCGGCGGTACTGGCAAAACATCTCCAATTTCATTGCTGGTTTGGCCATCACGTCATCTGGCATTGTGGTAATTCTCTTGGATAGAGGGTGTACAGCGTATTCCGAACTGAAATTGACATTGAATATGCAAATCGCGAAAACATTAAAAAAATTTTTAGTCGGGATTGGGTAGAGTATCATTGTATAAGATGCGATCATGTTAGTTCATTGTATAAGAGAATGCGCCAGCAAAAAATGATTGGAAGCACTCGATCCTACTCTTCAAGATTTGAGAGAAAACGCATAGCTGTTCGGAGGTGCTCTCCTTTTATTGGCACATTATTTCCGTTAAACTCTACCAGTTATACCACGTTTCATTCCAGCCGATGAATTCGACGTATGTCTCAAATCATCAGTTCTTTGGTATAATGTTCAAAAACTATCATTGACCACCAATATACGTGTTCAATTGCAACAAGACGCATCCGCTGTTTAATTTTTCAAATAACTGTTAGATATTGGTAATGGCAAAATTGAAGTTCATGCATCTACGAATTGTATTACACTGTCAACCGATTTCTGCATTATTACACAAACAATCGACGAATTGGCCTACAGCGCTTTCCCAAATATCACAAGCAATTTATGAAACCATTAATGAATATACGAACAAACAATATTAGCAGCCAAGACTGAATAAATATGGCAATTCAAAATCAAATATCTGCCAATTCAAGATCGTGTAACTTAGTTGATTGTATTATGGATCAAAACCAGGCGCGGCTCGTGATGACGTATTTGGGAGTGCAAGTACAATGATGCGAGTGCCTCGTGTGTTTTCGGTGTTCACTGAGAAAACGTTGCAGTTAGTACACGAGAATACACGAAGCACTCACATCATTGTACTTGCACCCCCAAATACGTCATCACCAGCCGCGCCTGATCAAAACAGTTATCAAGTTGTCAATTATCTTGTTCAATTCCTGAATTCACTAGATTTGCAAGGCTTGCCACCGCACGTTTTGACATTGAAAATTGGTGTATTAATGATTCTGCTGCGAAACATCGATCCGCCACGTCCTTGCAACTGTACCAGACTTGCAGCCAAACAGTTGATGAACAACATGATCGACGCCACAATATTAAATGGCAAATATAAAGAAGAAGATGTGCGGCTGCCACGTATACCTATAATATCGACAGATGACATTTGAATTAAAAAAACTACAGTTTCCAGTTCTACTCGCCTTCACACTGACAATAAATAAACCACTTGGACAATCGCTTTAAGAGTATGGATTGAATTTACAAAATCCGTGATCAGTGGACGGGTCACATACAGCTGTCCACGTGAGAAGCATTTGTCACATGGACAGCTGTACGTGACCTGTTCACGCCTTGGTAAACTGACAAATTTATTTGTGTACGCACTTAACGTGGAAACAAAAAATATCGTCTACCCGAAGGTATTACAATAACTAGGATTACTTTAAATTTAGGACGAAAATAAATAATCATAGTACAATAATCGTTGTATAAATATACAAGCTGTCCTTGAAATAAAGAAACAACGTATAAAAAATGGAGATGAAATTATGTAGAATATAAATGCAAAATATTGTGAGTCAATTACGACGCCAACCCTAAAATTAAAAACTCCCTAAAAATTGAATCATGCTTTGCCTATGAATTCAAAATATTGAGAATGTGTATAACTAATAAATACCTCTATTAAAGTTACGCTACGACGTATGTTTACATACGTAACAGCTGTCTATGTTATAAAAACTATAACATTGTTGTATGCTAAGATCAATAACCTAATCCAAAATCAGCTGTTTATACATTTATGTGAATTATTAAAAATTAAGATGTGTGTTACATTAATTTACAAACACATTTTAAAAATCATACCACAATAATTTGTGGGGTTTTAGAACTCATTTCATGTGTATTACGTAAATTTTGTTTGTTCGGAGAAGTAAGAAATATAAAATATTAATATGGATTTGGAATGCCGCTATTAAATTTACAGTCTGGAATGTATATAGTTATAAAAACGCTAGAATATAACATTGTGTATAAGTTTTGCATAACCTGGTATGAATGTCGGCTGTTAAAAATTTACGTGTGAATTTTTAAAGACGATGTAGTAAAATAACATGTAAGATGTGTGCTCTACGGGTATTTAACGTCATATTTGGTAACAATCTATCTTTAAACGAATACCTAAATGTAAATCGTATCGAACGTACGGGATTGACAATAACAAAACTATTCTTTTTGTTATTTAGGCTCAGCTTTAAGTATCGTCTCTGATACTTTTTATAATATAGTCGGTCACAGTGGCGTGACAAAATTTTTTAGAATATCTTTATCATTTATTTTTTATACGTTATCTTTTTTACTTCAAGGATACCCGATATAGCTAAACATATAAAAAAACATCTATTTCATTTGGTCAAATGGCGTTGGGGCATCAGCTAGTTTATCATGCAAAATAAATGCTTTCGCTAATTTTTTTAAATTTGTTTGGAATACTTTGTAAGTCTGCTATAGGTATTTAATGAATTGGCTAGTGAAAAAAAATAGATTCTTTGTGGTCTTTTCAAAGCTATCTTATTTCCACATTAATATCAAACAAAAGAAAATTACGAAAATAGCGGTTCCAAATTAAATTAATTATTTTTTAATTCATTCAGTGCAGAATACTTTTTTACATACTGACACGCGAATGTCACTATAACTTCCTGACACGTATTTTCCGTGGTCATCTCTGTAAAATTAAATAGAATTTACGTCGTCCGCGAGATAAAGACTAAATTATGAGAATTTAATGTCACGCACGTCGGTCTCGATCTTCCGCAAAGAGGGATCACCTTTTCATCCGTCGACTCTTCTACTCCCTATTTACCCTACCTTTCTCGCACGCGCGACAGCTTTTTTCCCTCGTTGCATACTCGGCGCGAAAATGAAATTATTTTTCTCGCCGGGCATTTCACCGCGTTTCGACCAATTCAATTTGCTTAAGCATAGAAACACGTGACTCGCAATGGAGCGGCGTTAGCGCTGATCCCTGCGGAATGCCGAACTATTTTTCATTGTTCGCACTCGGGAGGGTAACGTTTTTGTAGGAACACGTGGCGGTCAGATGAAAGAAAGAAGGGCGTGTGTGTGTGATGGCGTCATATCTGCGCTACATGAAAGAACAGTGGTTGCTGCTGGAAAGTTTGATTACAGTATAATTTAATTTATGGTGACGTTTAGATAATTGAATTGGTTAATGCTGCACGTGGCATTGTGGACTGTTTTTACTATTACTACTCTTGTCTTATACGGTACAGTTGATGTTTGCTCGGAGGTTTTGTCAAGAATTGTGTTTTATGGTTACTATCGAACATATAAAAATTGAATTTCAGCCTTTACATATTTTCTAATACAATACAATTTTACTTCTGTTATAATCTCAACGTTTACTAAGTTCAGTTAACAATAAAGCCATACTAGTAGGTAGATAGGTAGTAGGTACTAAGTACGAAAAAAATAACTTCTAAAAATTACTATAAAAATAGTTGTACAACACGAAATATTACACTGATTAAGAGAGTTTATAGTTCTTAAACAAAACTAGATAACCCTTACATTTCATTTTGAATGCAATGTAATTTCTCAATTCGTTTTCTTTTGTATCGTGTGTATTTTTTCGAAATATATGCATTTAAGGTTCCACTGGACATTGTAGTTATTAGGGACCAGACACGAGATGCCCATGACCCATTGTTCACGGGCGTACTATTGAAAATTTGAATTTTGAAAGAGTTTTTTTAAATTCTATTTACATAATTGGAAAACAAACTAGTGGTGATCTATAAAATACGAAATACATTTATATTTGTTCATTTTGTAGTTCAGTTGAGTAAAGGAGTATTAATATTAACCAGCAATACTTTCTCAAGGTTCTCTTCTATAAAATTTGTTTTCTTTGAATGAAATACATCCTTGTAGACAGAAAACGTCCTTTCTACATCGTAACTGATTATAGGTGCATACCGGAAATATTCTTTCATTTCAGCGCATTTAGCAGTTAGATTTTGAGGCATTGTCCGCATACACAATTACCGCAATGTTATTAAATCTGGATTTCTATTAAAAACTGCGTAACCCTTGCTGAAAACCACATTCGAACACACTTGGAATATTTTATAAATTATTAATAGCCACAGCTAATGTGGTTAATAAATCATTTAATTTAAGATTTTGATTTTCAAAATAAGTAATTGGTATTGGCAAATTTCCAAAATGTTCCTGAAGAAAATATAACTAATTTTTTTAATTTGGAATTTGTATTAGTTCCTTGCACTCAGACATACTTCGAGCATCGTCATTTAAACATTCAACGAAATTCTGTAAGCTATCGAAATTCTCTGTATAAAACTAGTAGCTTCCAACCATTTTCCCCATGTAGTTATTACTGGAGAGGGAGGCAGTGACAAAGATTGAAGTTTTTCCCTGTAAAAAGTTCCACTCAACGGTGCTTTTCTGAAAGTTTTTTTAAAAATGGATACAAGTCTATCAACTGCCGGAAAGGTGTCTCTGATATATTCACAGTTCTGTGGAGAGCATGTGCAACACATGTAATATACAGCATATTAGGAAATGTTTCCTTTAATAGTCTGCCTGTTTTAGCATATATGCAGCACTGTCACTGACAAATAAAAGTGTTTTTTAGTTTGTAACTGTCGTCCGAATGAAGTATTTGGTGCATATTCTCGTAAATGGCTTTAACAACCGTTTCTGCATCAATTGTATTTATAACTTTTGTTGCCAGTACATATGCTTTATATGGAATAGTTGGATGTAGTACACCAGCTACAACATTTACCGCACAGCGTCCTAATATATCGACAGTTTCGTCGGCACTTATCCATAGGTACTGATTTGAAAGATGACTGCTAATGCGTTCTACTGCTTTCGTGTAGCTCTTAGAAGGATAATATTTGCGGGAGGTGAATTCAATAGGAACATTTCGACCAGTATACTTTCGGAGAATTGTTTTGAAGGTGGGATTTTTAAGTTTATTTAATGGAATATTTGCCGCCATTAAAGTTTCATTCAAAGAGTTGTTCGTTAAAATTATTAGATTCCAACGGGTCTAATTTCTATTTATGTGTTTTCGATGCTAAGTGAGCCTTAATCCAACTCGTCATTTTCTTCACGATGCCATTCTCAAAGTTGTTCCATATAATATGAGAAAATAATTTAAACAATGTTTTAGATCTAAATAAATGAAAATTAAAAATGTATGCATAAGTTATTACAACTTAACGAAATTTACTGGACACTTACGTCCAAATAATTGGGAGAAGTAGATTCGATGAAACGATATTAAACAAGAACTATTACAAAAATGGCGAAGTAGGTAATTAACAGTTAAACCAATGAAAAAAAGAAACTAACTCACCTTACTTTGTTTATCTTACTAAATATAAACTAATGAATAAAATAAATTATTAAAGCTTCTCACGCTTCTATCTACGCCCATGAAGAAAGGAATTTAACTGTAATTTTGAAATAATTGCGTCACAATTCAACGACAAAAAGCAGATGTGTGGTTAACCGAATGCAGCGATGATATAGACGATTTATATTGTGCATCATAATTTCGGCCTGATGCGTCCAATCTCTAGTAATTATAACAACATTGGATATTTACTTGTTAGCGTTAAGAAGTTTTGGAAATGAAGTGCATTCTGTAAGTACGAGGACGGATTAATAGGTGCACAATCCAAACCTGCATTTTTGAAATAACTGTAAGAAATAAATGGGCGAATATTGACAATTTTTATTGAACATTGAACAAAACTGTTTTACTGTTCAAAAATAACACCAGTAAGATGTCGTCCACCTCAATCAAGACATTCTTGAAGGCGATTTCGAAAGTTGTCCATTACATCGTGGAGCATCTATTAGGGATTCTTCAAGTGTACAAAGACGTTCTTGGAACACCTTACTCTTTAAGTACCCCCATAAGAAGAAATCAGACGTTGTGAAGTCCGAAGATGAGAATATTCATGCTCACGCAGGCTGTGTGGTTTGTGACCCCATCTATTTGAAATAAGGTTTCGGCATTCCCTTCTTACTGACGCACATTAGGAATGAAGAATGTCTGTAACATTTCCGAGTAGCGCTCTGCATTCACGGTTAGGGTTTGCCCATTTTCATTTTCGACAAAAATTGGCTTATAATACATAACAACTTAATATATCAAGTATTAAAAACAAATTTGTAAAAATTGTAAATTTTCATTTACACCGTCCCCGTATGTCCATATACGCGCCCCATTATCTGTAAAATTATTTGTACCTAATAAACTTAGTGGTTTACTACACAGAATTGATCAATTCTAATTCTATCCCAGAAATAATTTGGAATGCCAAAGTTTCTCGTCACGGTTAATTAGTTTCTCAGAACGGTGACCGCATCATTATTAGATTAGAAAGTACTTCTCGACTAGTCCATTTCCTCCGTGAGTTTCCATACAGTAACGTTATATGCACATCCATATATATTAATAACGTCTTTTCGAATCCAGAGAGGAATTGTAAATCATTCGTGAATATTTTCCCGCATGCGATGATAAAATTTTTCCGCTAGATATCACAGATCCCTCTGTGATAGGAAACACAAAACAAAACCGCCATAAAATTTGGCGAGCGAAAACGCATAACTTACGACCAACGAAACGAATATCGTGAAAATAAGAATTCTGTACACGTAAATACTGTTTTTTAAACAGTTTTAGTGGAGATAAAATTGAACTAAGTTTTTATGTGACGGTTCTAATGGTTAAACATTACAATTTCGTTATTCTTTTATTATTAAAGTCAATGTATGAGTTTGGTGTATAAATTAATAGCGTTTTTCGTTTCTAGGCTGAGAGTGCCCTGAAAAAAAAATTAGGCATACATATTGTTGTCTAATTTTCACTGATTTGTGAAATGTGCATAAAGCATATACAGTAATCTACAAATTTTAATTTCAGATACGAGTAGGAGAGGAAAAGTAAAGAGAGACATATAGCGAGTTTGCCAATGAATCTATGAAAGTAGATGAAATGGGATACGATGAGGTTCTGTCAGATTATAGCTAGTCAGTAAGCTTTTTGCTTAGGAGGAATGTAGAACGCATCTTAGAAATAGGTATAAAATTCGGCACGAATATTTACACAAAGATACTTATTTCATGGTGTATTACTTTTATGAGGATGTACAACAAAGCTTATATTTTTCGCGTATAAATAAAATAAAATTAAATATTAATTCTAAATTAAGAAAAAAAATAAATGTAACTCTTATGAAAAGAAAATAAATGTAAGTCTCATAAAACGAAAATAAATTAACTCTTGTCCGATAATAATCAAAATAAATATTCTAAATTAAATGCTCAAATAATCCACCACATTGTTCTTGGCAGTATGCCAACCTATAACGAAATTCTTGGGGGACATTACCGAGCATGTCAGGTTTTAATGTTAAGAACACTCTCAATATTTTTTCTCGTAATTCATTTATATTATGCATTCTTTCGTGGGGATTACTGTAAACTTTTTGTTTGATATGTCCCCATAGAAAGAAATCATTGGGCGATAAATCTGGCGATCTTGGCGGCCAACCAATTGTGCAATCCTTGCTTATTGCTACGACCATTGAAGGTGTTTTTCAAAAACTCCTTCACATTTCTCGCATTACGAGCAAGGCAACCATGTTGCTGAAACCAGAGTTCCTCCAAATTGACGTCATACGAGCGAATAGTGGGAATAATGCTGTTATTTGACATAGTATAAATATGATAAAAACCATAATAAAAATTACCATTGATAAAAAAAGGACCGACAATTGAATTATTGAAAATACCAGCCCATACATTTAATTTTGTGGATATTGAGTATGTACAGGTACATTGAGGTGTCTACCGGCACAATACAATTTTATGATTTGTGCCTTTTCTTGAGTTGTAAAAACATGCATGTTGAATTCGACTATTAATATACGCACGTAAAGAAATAAGTGTTGAACACCCGGCAAGTGTTTACTAGGGAATAGGGCATGTTAAATGTGTATGTGTGTCCACCACTTTGCTTCTCCCTCCACTGTTTGAAGGCAGGCATCGTTGGATATAACAAGGTCATCTTTTGCATACGTATATACGCAAAAAGAAATTAAAATTTGTCGACTACTGTATGTGTATTTTCCTAGACTCTTTAGTATTTCATTTTTATCTCAGGGTTATTTACTTTAGATTCTGCTTAACTAGGCCTAGCATCCAATATTTAAATTTAAAGAAATAATAATAATGATTTATTTTGCGCAACAGATTAATCCAAAATAGGACTACAGAACTTTGACTATGTGACAATACAACAATACATAAATTAAATAATTAATTAATTCCACAAAAAAATCAAAATATCGTTAAATAAATTATTCGCGTTTCTCGACGAATGCACCAATGAATCCCTGCACAATATATTAGTTCTTCGTGTTGGAAATACAAAGCATTGGGAGTGTCTAGCACAATGTGTGGTACCAGTAAATTCACTCGAGCTAACAGCGATGCTGAGTCGATTCGGTTATTCAGAAGATTCGTCACAAGTAATGCGCTCTTCCTTTGTCTTCGCACCGCTAGCAATTCCAATCCATGCTCCGTAGTCTATATTGAGTCTGTAACTGGGTACCAAACAATAGACGCATATTCCAACTTACTGACGACAAATGCAAAATATAGAGATTTAATGGTATTTAACAGCAGATCTAGTGATATTTGAGAGATGATCGTTGAAGGTCAACTTCCTGTCGAATGTAACGCTAAAATCCCTTATAGAACTTCATTTCTCTATAGCAATATTATCAACGTAATAAATAGAGTTTGTGTAACTTATTTTCTCTGTAAAAGTTACAACACAACATTTTGAAATGTTCAAATTAAATTTATTCATGCGATACCAACTGTGGATAGTAGCCGAGTTCTTTTGCAAAAACTCCACATCAGTTATGCTTGTAATGGTGTGATATATTTCAAGGTCATCTGCATAAGCCAATACATTGCAGTCAAGTGATGCTATGAGGTCGTTAATAAATATATTGAACATAAGAGGGCCTAAGTTAGAACCTTGAGGGACTCCAGAAGTCGGGTAAAAAATCTTGATTTATAGCCGTTGTAAGTAACAAAGTTTGCTCTATCTATCAAATATGACTTCATAAACCTGACTAGAGAGCCGTTAAATGCAAAAGCTGACAATTTTTGTAAGAGTAAAATATGGTCGATAGTTTCAAATGCGACTGAAGTCTGTATAAATAACATCTAATTGAGTAGCATCGTCTAAAGCTTCGGCTATATCTTGGATTATGCAGCACAAGTTTGGTAGATTCGATCGATTTTTCAAGAGATTTCAAGAAATGATACAATAAGTAGGTAATTGTAAAAAATTCTTTTCTCTATTTTGTGATCGTAATGAACTCATTATAAAACCCAAAACAGTATCGAAATGAACTTCATTTCAATACTCTTTTTTTCATTTTCCGATGTTGGCATTGTTCGAATACAGAAATAAATATATTGTAGCTGTCATTTGATTTTAGGAATTTAAGTACATTTAACAGAAATGATATACGTACAAAAGAAAAATGTTACTGTTAACAAAAATTAATAAATAATATTTTGCGGAAAACAATATTTAAATTTGAAAACGTCTAGTATCAATGTGACCAACTGCATACTTTACATAAAAATAAAACTCTGAGCTTTCAAATTAAATTATGTCTTAATGTAAAAAGTCCAAAATAGAAACAATAGTATAAAAAACTTGTTTCATAAGACCTTTTATTACACTTATTTCCATGAACTCATGTGATAAAATGGTGCATTATGAAACTTGTATTTTAATATAAGTACTATTATTGATTGATACTTGTGTATTTACAAGCCGTGTATACTAAATTTTAAAATATTACCATTTTTCCTTAATACCAATTGCCATTGTAAGCTTTTCATGGGAATTATGGACATATAGCTTTGAACTGTTTTCTCAATTCCAAACAGAATCCTTTAAAACAGCACAATTTAGGTCTCACTTAGCCTAAGGGATCTTAATCCTCCAAGCCCTAAGTAAAGCAAATGTTCGAAGACATCGGGTTGTGCTCCCCATTTAGGATTTTCGAGTTTACAGATTATATTATTTCTAGCGCGCACCTTCCGCTTGACCTCTCGACAATGTTTTCGGAAATTCGACAAGGTTCCGTCGAACCGTTCGCCTAGGTACCCTGCTGAGTCGTTACGTTTCAGTTCCTGACTCTGTCATGAAACAATTAGTTTCCTGCACGCCCTTCTGTTTCTGAGGTGGAATGCACGCAAATGAGCTACTACAGCAGTATCGTCAGCATATATAGTGTCTTGTCTGTGCGTCTACCGGTTGGTCGTTGGTATAAATATTGTCTTGTTACTGCTGCCATTTTTTGGAGACTTATTCGTCGGTCCGGATCTAATTTCAGTAGGGTAGCTTCAGCATTATACCTTCGAGGTATTCATTTTTGTAATTGGTCTGCGAAAGACCAAATTTTGTTGCAGCCGACTCATTATCAAAGACCCAAATTGACGATTGTTTCTTTTTTTCGAGATCATAGCAGTATACACATGTTTCATCACCTGTGATGATGTTGCGCTTCAAATGAGACGAACCACGGTCAAAGCAATCTTTTGTAGATTTGCACCATCTCACACGGTCTTCTTTTTGTATCGAAGTCAAGTTGAAGGGAATCCACCGAGAACAAAGATTACGGACCTTCAAATGTTACTAAATGTAAAATAATGTTAATTGCTTTCACACCAATCCTTTAAATTGTGTTATACGTCTATTTCGGCCCTTGTATGTTTCTAGTATTTCCTATATTTATTACTACTTTATCGTATCATAGAATTTTTAAAATTTAAATTACCTTATTCTGCATTTTGGTTGTTAGTTATTTTTGTATAACTAGGTATATCTAATAGGTTTCTGGTATATTAAAATTCTTTAAATTTTTATATTTAAATTTCCTTATTTGTCATTTAGATTTGTTTATTATTATTGAACCACAGGGTATATATAATAGGTTCGCTAATGTTGTTCGTAGGAATAGTCTACACATTTATTAGATCTTTCAATAGCGACATCTTGCATTGTTTAGTTAATGGTTAATTTACTTCCATTAATAGATATAGCGTTGGTTATCAGTAAATATATTAATTAAAACAGAGGCAGATTAGTGTCTTCTACTTTTACCACTGCTTAAAAACGTAATTTTGTACGGGTTTCCTAGTTAAATAAATCTTTTCTCTGTGCTTTGAGTGTTGTTTACACCTCTTAAATAATAAGCTTTCGACATTTATAGTACAGTACATGTGCAATACATGCGATTTATATTCACACGGAGATAGAATTTGCATGTGTGTGTTCAGATATAGGAATATAGGATATAGGAAGATGCTGTTTAATGTAAAAATATACTGAGAATAGAAATTTAGTATTTATAGTATTTATTTTAAATTTATATTAAATTTAGTATTTATTTGGTATTTTGTATTGAAAGCTAATTGTGGGTCAGCTTAGCACGCGTTCTATTAGTATTTATTTGTGTTATAGTACGATAATAGTATAAATTTCCTGATTGTAATTAGTGACATTTAAAAGGAAAGAGGTTGTAAATTGGTAGAATGTTTTCTTTGCGGTCGATTTTCTTTTTGAAAATAATTGAATACGGGACAATTGGAATACTCTTTCAAATATTGTTTTTTTTCTTGTATGAAGTAGCAACAGCTCTAATAAAATGCAAATGGGGCAAGATTCTACTTCATTTTGACTCTTGTTTTAAGTCTGAGTGGTTTGTTCCATGGTTTTATGGTGAAGAATTGTCTTAGTGGTTAGAATTTTATAAAACAGTGTTTCTGTTCTGGTCTGCCTCAAGCAAGCCGTGTCCCCTGCGACAGTGATATGGATATAAGCCGGCTTAAAAGTTCTAATTAATCTGGTAAAAGTAGCGATATATTGTCTTACCGTTATTTTATGGTGAATAGTCACGGATTTAAGAAGATATATTTTTTCCCGGCCATGTGTTGAATCCGCCATTTTATAGACAGCGAAAATCATTGAACAAGATGAGTGATTTCGAGAATATCTTGTAGAATCCCTCGTTATCCTAAGGAGGCATTGGTTTCATTAAATAAAGTATTTTATTTTCTTAAATTTTTTTCTCTCTTTCTTATCGAACAGAGCAAATTGGTAAGGACATTACTAACCCCAAAAATTTAGCAAAACGGACGGAATCAGCTTCCGCACATTCTAGAAAGACCGGTATGCTGAAAATTTTCCTTTAAATTACATTGCTGTGAACCACGAGGTCGCCGTTTTTTTCCCTTCCTGCAAGAAGCATTTCATAAGGCAGTACTTATTTTAAGTATATTTTTGGACACTACGATATAATTAATCGTCATCGTCACATGAAGAAATTGTATAAATTTTGTACATATATCAGTATATAAATTGATCAATTAATTTTTTTTTTGTTTTAAGCTATTAGTCATTCCATTTAGTATAAATTTGCCTATTGTTTTTTGTAGTGGAAAATATGTAACCGTTTCAATTATTAATTTTTTTCTTATTACATAAGAATAATTTCTACATATGTGGAAACATAAATTGTAGGATTAATTTGGGTAATATAATTTCTGTAATTATTATCATTGAAATTACTGAACAGTTCATTTTGTATTATAATTACTATATTTCTGCATATACAGTGTGGACCAATCTTATTAGATTTATTTTGGTATAACTTTTTCTAAATTGAAATTATATAATTAATTGTGTTACATAAATAATGCTTGCATATGCTATCAATGTAAGGTTTATTAAAGATCTTTGATAAATTATTTATGCCATTCTTAGATTAAGATTCTTAGTTATTTTTTTTCTCTCTTTCTTATCGAATAGAACGAATTGGTAAGGGCGTTAATAACCCCAAAAATTGAGCAAAACGGACGGAATCAGCTTCCGCACATTCTAGAACGACCGGTATGCTGAAAATTTCCCTTTAAATTACATTACTGTGAACCACGAGGTCGCCGTTTTTTCCCCTTCCTGCAAGAAGCATTTCATAAGGCAGTACTTATTTTAAATATATTTTTGGAGACTACGATATAATTAATCGTCATCGTCACATGAAGAAATTGTATAAATTTTGTACATGTATCAGTGTATAAATTAATTAATTATTTTATTTTTGTATTAATATATTGGTATCATTCAATTTAGTATAAATTTGCCTTTTGTTTTTTTGTAGTGGAAAATATGTAACCGTTTCAATTATTCATTTTTTTCTTATTACATAAGAATAATTTCTACACATGTGGAAACATAAATAGTAGGATTAATTTGGGTAATATAATTTCTGTAATTATTATCAATGAAATTACTGAACAGTTCATTTTGTATTATAAATACTATATTTCTGCATATACAGTATGGACAAATAGATTTATTTTCGTATAACTTTTTCTAAATTGAAATTAAATAATGAATTGTGTGTTACATAAATATTGATTGCATATGGAGTATGTATCAATATCAATGTAAGGTTTATTAAAGATCTTTGATAAATTATTTATGCCATTCTTAGATTAAGATTCTTAGTTAATTTACTTGTTTTCCATATTGGTCAAATAATTTCAGACGTTGACCTTAATTTTTTTATAAAATCTGGTGATCTTATTAGTTTTCTTAATTTATCTAAAACACCTGCTTTTATGTGCATATAGTTTAACTTCACATATTAGTCAATTTATTGTCTGCATTTTAAATTATTTCATTCATATATTGTACTGGGTGAGTCTTTTACACATGACCAGAATTTACTTTGTTGTTAAGACATGTATCACTACTTTAATGTCATTATCGCTTTGATCAAATTTAAATATAGTTTTTTTTATTCATTAAAATCTAAATCTTTTCTGAATCATTCTAGTATTTTATTGTGACGTGGTTGGCCAAGTTGGTATAACCGTTTTATTTTGACATTATGGGGTACGATATCCCTTTGTTTGTTGTGTTTATTTTGGATTACAATAAATCCTTATGGTTATTGTTTTGACTTGGTTGTTTTATTTGCTGTAGCAACGATACACGTAGTTACCTAGATTTATTCAATTTACTATCGGCAGAATCTGTGTTCTCTGTTACGGCTAAAGGTATAAACATTGTGGCGCCCTTAATATATAAGAACTCCCCCCTCTAACTTGCCTTTACACTGAGCTGGTTTTTAGCCGAAAGATCTCCGGGGCAATCATGTTTTGAGGTAAATTGAGTAAGTCATAAGCACTAGGTATTACGTAAGTAGGCGCAAGTCTATTGCCCAAAGGGGTATATAACAGTTGGTTGAATGTTTCTGACAGTAGTATGCCGGTCCTCTTCAATCATGTTCAGAATAAGACCAATATTTTTTTCTGTAACAACTGTTCTTGGCTTAGGAGCTCGAAAACTGTCATTTAAGGAAAGTCGATGTCGTTCAAATTCATTGTACCACCACTTTACGATAGCGGAGGAACCAAACACTTGATTGATTTCCTCAAAACATTCTTTACGGTTAAGCCATGCTTGAAGTTCTAAAAAATCACTGCTCAATAATGCTCCTTGTTCAGTTCCATGACTTATTTGAGAAAGGATTACTTTAAACTTATGTAACTTACAAACAAACAGGTATATTTGACAACTGTCACTATAGCTAAACTTGTAAGCAACTAGATTGAACGTGTAAAACAAAATTAGTCGCAAAATATCATCGCCTATTAGATAGGCTAAGCTGAAAGAGAACAGCCCTCTTGTATTTGGTTAAAGTTTTTTCTTGTTTCTGTTTGTTTTAGATTTCAATACACAGTCTCCACCAATTGCGGAATTTCTCTTATATCAAAACCACTCTATATTTTCTATAAAGACGTAATGTTTCACATTTACAATATTTAAATAAGTTAAGTTTGTATTCACTTTATGTTTATATTCCCATAAAATTTACAGTTAATTTTACCTTGCTTTGAACAACTTTTCTTTTACCACTACTAAATAAACATTAATTTTATACAATTTATTCCATATTACCATGCGATTGCGTACTCATTTTACTCGCTGTAATTAATTATTTATAATCAAACTATGTTACAATAGGAGCGCGTACATAAATTATACCTTGAAAGTGGATTATATATTAAAAATAACAGTTTGACAGAAATGGCATATAAACAATTTTTAATCTATTTAATGGATTCCTAATGTGATTGATTACAATAACAAAAAAATACAACCAGTGAAAATAGCTGGTCACTCATTAAAAAGTCATAATAAATATGTTAAATAACTTGCAAGTGTGCTTTATGTGCGTAATATGAACAACATCATATACATTGTGCTGCAAAAGTTATGAACGAATTTCAAAAAAACTCATAATCGAATAGATATGTTTCTAATCTCGTTAATGAATATTGCAGACGATTCTTGGTGAAACATTGTACTTACAAGTGCGGGTTGATTAATTCGTGCGATTGTACATAAACAAAGGACTAATTTAAATAAACAATTTTATTCCTCTTAATTCGATACATTTGGCCCAATCTCTGTTCAAGTCCCGTACCATGTCGAAAGTGATTTCCTTCTAACCCTCCAAAATAATCGTCCACTCTTGTTAGCTCATTGTTAGTTCATTTGTACAGAATTTTTGCCTCTGAGAAAATCTTTTAATTTAAGGAAAAGACAAAAGTCAGACGAAGCTATGTCGCGGCATATACGTTTCGGCCGATTAGCAGGTTTGAATAAATTACAGTATATCGTTTCGGCCGGTCCACAAGAATAATTCGATTTAGAGGTATAACGATTAGGCCGCGCATTGTAAGTACTTGGTACTTGTCTATTACTAAGAATAATTAAACTCCAGTAGTAAAATTCTATGCATAGTATATTTTACTTAATTATAATATGACTAAATAGCACTAAACTATTATATAACATAATCTCTTTAATACTACTCTGGCTATTAGAGCTCATATCAAATTATAACGACAAATTCTCCGAAAATCATTAACCCCAATTCCGTCATGGCAGAATATATGTGGATGGAACTTTTAAGTATTGTCCTTAATATTTCTTGTAACTTTTTACCATTCATGCCCAACATAATGGACACTATACACCTTTAGTATTTTGTTTGCTAAAAGACAAAACGACTAATACTTATAAAGATTATTTACAATTTATTGTGAAAAATTATAGACTTTGAAAAATCGATTCATAATGCCGTGTCTAGTGTCTGGAAAGAATCGAAAATAATCGGATGTTGCTTTCATATTACACAATCATGGTGGCGTAAAATACAAGAGCTGGGACTAGTAAAGGATTACAAAGAAAAAAAGAAATTGGAAAATAGACCGGTTACTGCTTTGGTCCTCTATTCCTTTATAAGTAACTTTATTTTTTATTTTTTAAGTTTGTTTCCATATTGGTTTAAGGTATTTAATTAATTTATTTAATTTACAGATCCTGAAAGTATTGGCGACTGTCTAGCTTTTGAATTAAGCGAAATTCAACCAGATAACGATAAACTGACTAAGTTTGTTGATCACCTCGTTGAAACCTATATCGAAGATAATTCTACATTTCCTTCTGATATTTGGGCAGCCACGTCAGCAAGGAGCAGCCGAACAACGAACTCATGCGAAAGTCTTCACTCGCATTTAAATAAATGTTTTAAATTTCATCACCCTAATATTTTTATATTCGTAGAAGCGCCACTATCAAAATTAAATTTATATTCAAATTCAAAGTGTACAGAAACAGCCATATGTAAAATTAACATCGCATTACTATAATTTTTAAGTTAATACATGCATGTGTAATTATATATGTAAATAAATATTATTTCCTTACACAATGTTTTTATGAATGATTTGGTTAAGATCTGTATGGGGCAAGATCTGTCCGCAGGTAAGGATTATCCTAGGCCGAAACGATTACATTTAAGGTAAGACACCAAAACGGTTGCTTAAATTGGATTATCGGCCGAAACGAATAGGACCCGCTAAGTCTGGCGAATATAGGGGGGGGGGGGGGGCGATACTAATTCGAACCTTAATTCTTCAATTTATTTTTTTGCAGCAACCGTACTGGAATACACAGAAACATTATCATGGTGAAAGAACACTTTATACTTAGTCAATCCTGGACGCTTTTTAGCGATATCTATGTTCAAACGATCTAGAAGACTTGCGTAATATTCGCCATTTACAGTCCTTTTGAAGATAGTCTATAGACAATATTCCTTTTACATCCCAAAATACGAATGCTATCACTTTCTTCGCCGATAAAACTGTCTTGGCCTTCTTTGGAGTTCGTTCTCCACGCTTGGTGAACATCTTCCACTATTGCTTAGATTCGGGTGTATAATAATGAACCCTTATTTCGTTATAAGTTACAAATTGCCGCAAGAAATCTGTTGTAACAGGTTATCCATTTCGTGGTTTCAAAACCGTAGGGCTGTCATTTGACAGCTGTCAAATATTTATGTCAACCGAAGCGCAAAATTTTTAGTTGAATGTTTGCCATTTACGAAAATGCATCGAATAATAACAGAAAACGGCGTTAAAATTGTTAAAACCTACTACAAAAGTGGGGATACTAACGTAGCCTCATTTCACGCAATTAGAAACGATTTTGGCCGTCATAATCGTCCTACTGAGCAAACAATTGGCTAGCTAGTGAAGAAATTTGAAAAAATTTGTGTATCATCGTAATGTACACTCTGCTGTAAATGTCGCCGCCGTGAGTGAAAGTGCGGCCGAAGAGACGAATTTGTCGATTCCAGGGCGTTCTCAGCAATTGGACTTGTCTTGCGCTTCATTGTGGCAAATTTTCCATCTGGATTTAAACCTGCATCCGCATAAAGTCCAGCTCACGCAACAATTAAAGCCTGCTGACCAACAACAACGCAGGAGATACGTCGAAGGGGTCATTGAGCAACAGACCCTAAATGATGATTTTTCGAAGAAAATTCTCTTTAGCGATGAGGCACATTTATCACTCGGTGGGTACGTAAATTAGAAAAATTGTGGGATTTTGGGGCTCTGAAAATCCTCAAATAATTGAAGCGAGTCCGTTACATCCAGAAATAGTGACTGTGTGGTATGCATTATAGTCTGGAGGCGTCATAGTTCCGTATTTTTTCGAAAATGACGAGTAAAGAGCGGACACTGTCAATTCAGAGCGGTATGATCAAATGATAACACAGACTTTTTGTACTGCGATTGAAGATACGGGCTTGGACGATATGCGGTTCCAGCAAGATGGTGCAACAAGCCACACAACACGACTGATTTTGGCTCTATTGCGCGAGAACTTTGCTGGCCGTCTAATTTCACGTTTTGGAGACATCAATTGGCTACCGAAATCATGCGATTTGACGTTGTTAAACTTTTCTTTGTGGGGCTACGCAAGAGACTGTGTTTATGCGAACAATCCTCTAATTTAAACAGTGAAAAGACATTCGTCAACTGATAACGTTTAAGAGTTTCTAAATTATTCATCGGCATTTGACAGCGAACATGTCTTTGTTCCATCGTCAGTAAACACGGCACCCTTCATTCGGAAAGTTTCTTCATATAAAGTTCTTCGTACACAATATAAAGCACCCCTTCCTTTGAAATGCCCACTGCCTCTACTATTTCTAATGTTTTCAATCGTCGAATACAAATCATGGACATTTCATGATGGTATACGAAGGACAACCTTCACCCAGTGTATCTCGCATATCATCATGGATTTCAGTAAAAGGCATGCCTTTCTTTAAAATATACTTAATCATGGCATGATATTCAAAATTATCAACGTACACTTAATTAGTAGCAGGGTAAAACTTAAAAAATTACCTCTGAAACAAGCTTTGTTAGAAATTTATGAAACACTAAGAGTAAACTGACGAGGCATCGGTTGTCAGAATGTGATGTGTATTTTTTTCATTTCACGGCCTACTCTAGGCGATCGCGCGAATAAGCCAGCCCTCACATTGTAATGTCAGAAAGTGGCTGGTTGGATCGCCATGTGATACGTTGGATCGACATGTAATATCTGACCATCTAACTAAAGGCAGGATCGCCATGTAATGTCGTGGTCCTACTCATGGCTAAGTTTCAATTACATTACAAGTCACAAAGTGAACTTGCATAGCAACGTAAGGTCTGATAAAGAAGACTGTCTCTCTGACTGACTTCTCAATCTCGGTTTATATATCATATGTTAACCTAGTTATATATGACCTGGTTTATATGCCTGTTTACATAATGGCGTATACTTGAACTAAATATTGAAATATGTTGTAACTAAGAGGTACACAGAATGTGTGTTGTGATAACCTAATTAAGCAATGCAGTGTACCGTTTATCTAAGTCAAGGCGCGGGCTCGTGTGTAATGCATGTTATATCCAAACATGACCTCGCCCGACATAATGTACATACACAAGCATTCGCAAGGTACGTTACACACTTTCAACACTCTTGTTTATTTAGAGTAAGGACATATAGTCGAAAAGCAGATCACTCTAACGATATATAAGACATCCCATCCGGAGTCTTATCAGAGTGAGTAGAGAGTCAATACAGAGTCAGTGAGAGAGTCGAGAGTCTCTTCTCGACTATCGTCTACATTGTTAATTATGTAATTACCATCTTGTTAAATAGTTATAAGTGTTGGTTTATTAAACTATGTTAAACCTAACATACTTGTGCATTATTTAACGCTACGACGATATCTGCGTGAAGACTCACCGATGTGGCCCCCAGGGCCAGGGCTCACATCACATGACGGTCCTTGCCAGCCCCCAAAAGGCATAGGACTTCACGTGGCGATCATCCAGCCACGTAGGACCTTTTACATGGCGCCCTGCCACGAACTTGCACAAACGGCCCACCTTTTACATGGCGATTCCGCCAGTTTTTACAGTGTAAATAGGTGACGTGCTTTGGTTTTTACAGTATCCTGCCCGAACGAATCTAAGGACGTCATTTCATAACTGCACTGAGGAGATTGTTAGATCGAATTGTATGTTGAAGTGACTATTGGTTAAGTACGCTGTATATGTTAATGTATACAAATATAGATATGTTTTTAACATATTTGTATTAATTTGAATTCAATGCTTTTACAATTTAGAAAAGGGAATTAAATAGTAGTTCATTTCACCGAACACAAAACCATTGATTTAGCTATTTAAATATGTATAACCGAAAACTAGTTTAATATAAAAGCAATTATCAATTGATACCAAATCAGAAAATGTCATTAAAGCACATATTAAACTTTCAAAGCTTTGTCTAAAGAATAAAAATCAATTCCATCATTTATGGCGCTGTATAAATATATAATCTCATTATAATAAAGAACACATAATAGAAAATACGTTGTCTCTGCCTTATTCCCCTCCATATTTCATCACGTAATTAAATTCATTAGAGAACTCCTTGAAAGCCTTGTAAAATGTATTTAATCTATTTTAATGCGATTAACTTTAACCTCACAGTCGGAAGCGGCTTTATCTGTAACCTCCAAGAAAGCTTCTATTGAATTAAAAGTAAAATATAGCGTATTCAATTGGACGAGATGAATACACAAAACCTTTTATATTAACAATGGACTAACTTTGAAATCAATGTGTTATAATTACAATATTAATACTATGTAATGCGATATGATATCATGAATTTCCTTTGAAGTTCGAAATATAAGATTTATTTCACTATTTATCAAAGTTTTCTCTTGGTATTTAATATTTTTAAATTCACCCTATTAATATAATTTTTCAATTACATCGTTTGTGATTTATTTAGAGTAACATTAAATTCTTTCACTGAAAGTAGATATACAGGATGAATCAATATTCACTGCCCAGCCCTCGGGTTTATGTTCTACAATTAAAAATAAGGCAAAAATAAAGAACACCAAAATCCCGAAAGCGAAGCCGTTTTCAGGTGAAAATTTAAATAAAAAATTAACATTTCTTAAATTTTTGTTTATACTTAACAAATCTAAATACAAAAAAAAAACTTGTAATATTACAAAAATAAAAACCAGCTGAGTCCAGCAAACCGAGCCGGAAGCAAAACATCTAATTCCTTAACAAACCTTAAAAATGAATTCCATTTTCGTAAATACACGTATGTAATCTATGGCTGAAGTTTCTGGCAACAGAATTGAAATTATTCTCATTTATATCTGCTATTGCTTCGTGAATCTAGGTAATAACCTTAAGTAAACTTTTCTCCACAGCCAAAAATCTATTGGACATAAGTTGGGAGGCTGGGTGGCTCCGCTTTTGTTATTCATTTATTATGAAAACGGCGATTCAAAATTTTCACACTCGTAATGTAGCATGTGCACGTCTCCATCGTGTTGAAAGAATATTGTTGCGCGTTCTCGAACAGCCCAGATTAGACAAACTGTTCTCGCAAAAATTACTGTAATTTTCTTTATTCAGTATTCTTGTACACAATGTACAATGATCAACTTAACAGTATATACGAATGTTATAGCGCGATGGTATTGATAAAAGTTGTTTGTTCGTACGTCTTTCAATGCAAACAGACGGAATGTGAAATATATTTCGCCAGAGTCATAATAAAGTCAATGAAATGTATCTACGGAAATTTATTTTTAGGAAAATAAATAAAACACTGAAGTTAAATGAATTTAAACTAACTTGAATTGAAACTAATTCAAGATATATACAGGCTATCACACAAAAAACGCACAAGGTGTAACTCTGTTATTTATATTTCGATTTTCATGAAATAGGTACCAAATGAAATTGTTTGATGAATACTATGTTTGAGGCTACATTTACTTTTTCCAGCGCTATCTTCAATTCCTAGCGATTATCAAATTTTTTTTTTTTAATTGCACGGTATATATTTTTTTGCATTATTGAATAGAGATTTTTTTCCTGAATACATTGATGTACAATACATTAATTTTAATTGTAAATTTAGAAGAGAAAAAAATTAAAACCCTTTCCAAACATTCTCTTGAAGTGACTTGTATTATACTCAAAATAAACTTGTAGCTTGTCGGTAAGTTGATTGAAATTCATGATTTATTTAAAAAATGTCAAATTATGCTTGCTTAATAAAGAAAAGTCAAAGATGACAGGTACATATGCGTAATGCGTTATTTTTCCATCGCACACTACAGTATAACACAAGTGACTAAGAGCATATACGAACGGTGTTTTAATAATTTTTTTCTTCAAAATTTAATTAAAATTGATGTATTGCACATCAATGGATTTCGGAAAAAAATCTCTATTCAATTATGCAAAAAATATATACCGTGCAATTTGAAAAAAAAATTGACAATCGCTAAGAATTGAAAATGGCGCTGGAAAAAAGTAAATGTAGCCTTAAACATAGTACTTATAAAACCATTTCATTTGTTACCTATCTCATGAAAATCGAAATATAAATAACAGAGTTACAGCTTGGGGTGTTTTTTGTGCGTATATACACAAAATTAATTTACTTGATACAGTGAAAAAATTCAAAATATTGAAAAAGTATAAACTTGAAATTAATTATATCACCTATAATTAAAGTGAATGCTTTGTCACACCACAGTAAACATTTTTTATTTACATTAATTATTACAATATATTCTTAACTTTGTTCTGTAAAGTGCGTTCTTTTATTGGACAGTATGTCTTTAAATATAGAAAAACGCTCAACATCAGAGCTAGTGAGTGGCGCATAAAAATAATAATCTTTAAATTTAATACATATATTTACCGATTTCTGTATTTGCAACATTACTACAAAAGCCTTTCAGGACATTAAAATCAGGGCTACGAACGAATATTGCATCAATCTTATTACTAAGCGAAACCGACTGTGTCTCTGCGCTTGCATGACTTATTAGAGGATAGCGCCTGTTCCGCAGTCTACTCATGAGTGTTGCGGGACAAAAGTTAAAAATGTAAAACATATATACTCTGTTGTTTAGTTGAACATATGTACTGTTATATCATGACAATTGATATTTACTGTAATAAAAAATTTCCATTCCTTCCGTTTTTTATTTTAAAACATTGCTACTATTTATAAACTTTGCCCAACCACAAAAGTACTAATACATTTGTCTTTATTAATCAAAACTAACTATTGATTTCTTAAAATAAATAGTGATAAATATAGAATATATACTTTCTGAACCATTTAAAGTATAAATAGCAACTGTAAAGAATAAGATTTCTTTTAATTTTAACATATAACCCAAATGGAAATAGTTTGCAAATAGTTTGCAAGAGTTTGCAGATGTAGAAAAGAGATTTGTCAACGTTGTATTACGCACAATGATGAAATGACTGATCACTTATCGTTAAAAAGAAATATTGTATTCTGCATTAAATACGAGGGTCACCTTTTATATTATTACAAAATCTGGGAAGAAAACCAAATTTTTAGGAATAAAGTATTTTATTGTTTTTCAAAATATTCGCCTTTATGGTCTATACACTTTTGCATGTGTACGAACCAGTTCTCAAAACATTTTTTCAACTCTGAAGGTTGTATCTCAGAAACATGGTTTTCAAAGGCTTCGACTGCTTCTTGAGGTGTTGAAAAGCGCTGTCCACGCATTTTTTGTTTCACAGTTGGGAACAAAAAGAAATAATTCAGCGACAAGTCAGGAAAATCTGGACAATGAGACATTATTACAACACTTTTCTCCTTCAAATAGTCAACTGTTAGACGTGCTGTATGGAAACTCGCATTGTCGTGATGAAGAATAATGCGACGTTTTCAGTTGTTCTTTCTGATTTCTTCTATATCTTTAGGCGAACAAATTACTGTATACCGTTCAGCGTTAACAGTTTTTCGATCCTCTAAAGAATTGTTGCGATGAGTCCCGTACAGCCGAAGAAACAACCGATCGTTTTCCTAGAAGCGCTTCTTGCACGAACAACTTTTGTGGGCGCATATATCCATGTTTCGTCACCTGTGACGATGTTGTATACAGATTTTGCGGTTCCTAAGTCGAATTTTTTGCGCATGTCTTTACACGAATTGACGTGAGCTGCTTTCTGTGCTTCGGTCAAGTTATGTGGAATCCATCTGGAACATATATTTTTTTTACAAATAAATGTTCATGTAAAATCGAATGAATTGCAGTCTGCGATATGCCAAGAGATGCCTCTACCTCACTGTATAAGTCACATGTCGATCGTGTTCTATCACTTTTCGCACAGTATCGATGTTTTTTGGAATCACAGCAGTTTTTGATCGACCTTTACGTGATTCATCACTCACTGAGGCACGACCATGACGAAATTCTGCACCCCATTGTAAACTGTCTGCTCTGATGGTGCTTCATTACCAAAAGTTGACCGAAGCGATATAATCCATTCTTGTGGAGTTAGGCTTCTTTTATAATCGTAAAAAATCATCCAACGAAAACCTTCACGAGTAATATCAATTATTTTACAAACTCACTGTCTTGAAACTGTCACTGTCAACAAATTACTGGCTCAATTTCTAAGCTATCACGGATTTCTCATCGACAAATGTCAAAATTTAAAAATATACTGATTACATATGTCAAAAGCACCATATAGTGGTCGATTGTAAAAATATAAAAGGCTCCCTCGTAATTAATAACGATAGTATATTTATTCAATTAAAACATCGTCACAAGATGAAATGAAATTCTAAATCAATGAATTTTATATATTTTAAGAAGAGCACCAAATTATTAGTAATAACATGTTATTTATATTACTCTTACAAATATATTTTTCAAAACAAGCACTATAATTAAATTATGTAATGGATTAACATAATAATTTGAAAATATTACACAGAATCGTTTTCAAATTTGTAAAATGTACTCTAAATTAGCAAAACATTTTAAATATATGAAATTACAATCCTGTACTAATATCTAATGATTTGTGTTATTTCCTATCTATCAAAATCATGTTATGCCACATTCACGCCGGTTGAAGCGCTATCTAATAGTTTTATCCTTGTCTATGGTGGCAACGCACTGAAAAGACATCGTTATTTCTTGTAGTTGGTGGACAGCAACTCCGGAACATCTTATGTTCTTAATCCGAATTTGAGTTATGCCTTCCTCCATCTTGATTCTAATGATTCAAAGCCCAAAAGGTAAAATCGTTCCAAATAATTATAGGCATTTTTGTCGATATTTAGTTTACAAAGTAGGTAATTTATTATGTTGAAATTAATTATTCTTCTAATGCGCTCACGATCTATAGCGGTATAGGTATTCCATACAACTCAGCAACATTTTAAGATTGGACGCGCTAGAGAATAGTACAATTTTATAAAAACTATAACATTTTTAAAATTACGTGTCTGGCGCTAAATAAATCCAAAGATCTTATTTGCTCTATATAAGATATTGTTAATATGCAAGTGTTCAGTGCACAGTTCAGAATGTTTCCCAAATCTCGGATTCATTGAAGAATTATTCATAATATACTTGCAGATTGGGGTGGAGAATGGAACATTATCGTTTCTTTCAGATAAATGTAGATTTTGCTTGGGAGGCCATAATGGTAATAGACAAGACTGAGGCCGAAAAGGAGAAAGACATTTGTTTTATTATTTCGTAGCGTGTGAGACTGCACTCACTATAAGATATTGATACTTTATAATTTTCTTAGCATAGGAAATAGAACGCCTTTAATAGGCCTTCAAGACGATTTAAATGCTCGAAGGTACATTGACTAAGTTCTAGAACAATTTGCTTTACCATATATCCAAGAACTACATAATGTCACATTCCAACAAGACAATGTCCATATCCTCATGTTGCACTTGTTACATTACGATTTCTGCGAAAGGCCGATATCATCAATATTCTCAATTGGCTAGCACCGTCCTGACCTATCGTTTATAGAACATGTCGGGTGAGAGAGTTGCTATGCTTTCTAACCCTTCAACTTACAACTACATAATGCTTTACAAATTGCTTGGAACGAGTTTTTATAGGAATTCATATATCATTTCATTAGAAGCATGCCCAGGCGAATAGCAGAATGTATTTGTTTACGTGGAGCGACAACTCATTATTAAATTTTCTCTGTAAAGGGTACGAAGTTTTTAATAAAAATTTAATTATTTATTATTCTTAATATAGTAAACATTTGTACAAAAGTTGTCCTAAAAATATGAATTTTACTGAATGAAATGTTTTTCTTTGTAACATTTTATACATACATTACACTTTTTTTTTGTGAAGTCGTTTTTAAATGAATTCGTGATGTTACATAGAAATTCAAAAATTAATATTTTACTCCGGAAACACATGGTGATGTTAGAAGTAAAATTAACCCAACAAAATTTATTAAAAAGTAACTTGATGCTTATTAAGAGCGTTTTATTATGTTAAAGTACACGAGGTATTTAATTTTAACATAATGTTACGTCTTTCGTATTTGAAACAAGTTCGGAACAACTCCCGTAAATACACCTGCGTTCCACACACATATATCGGCGTAATACCGCTTACAACTTACTTTGGAAGCCAACTTTCGACTTACCCCATCCTCCATGTACTACACTATACATACTTCTGATAGGAAGGTCTTAAGCAGACCCCACACAAGTTGCATTAATTCAATAATTCGCGTATTACACTATTAATATTTTATAGTCTAATCAAAAGTTTCCTGAACGTCTTATAATGTAGATGATGTTAAGCTGTTTCTTTTAGTAAAATAGATGAACATTTTGAAGAGGCTTAATTACTCGTATGTAAGTTTAATGTTTAGCAAATTCCAAAATTGAACTAAACATACCACCAAGCAGAATATAACTTGTTATACTAGAAAATCCAAATTTTTTAAGAGCTGTGTAAGAACTTATATAGAACTTATATATATATATATATATATATATATATATATATATATATATATATATATATATACCGGTTGTATTATGAAAAACCTTTCGTGCTATAATTTTTTTATTTTTTATTTTTTATCCGAATGTAATCAATTATACGTCGAACTAAATCGTTTTAAAAACACTGTAACGTGATCCGCTTTGAATTTTTTTTTACACTTTGTTTTTGACAGACAGCTGCAAACTGTGTTTTTTTAAATTGCACTATATTTTTTTTTCCTTATTCAAATATATTACTTTTTCTGAATATGAAACTGTAAACAACGATATCCTTGTATGAAAAAAAACGAGAAATTGTAGGTTTTTTTTTTAGTTCGATTTATTCTGTTTTTTCCGAACACAGAGATTTCTTAAATGCATTTTAAATACTCTATTTCATTTTATTACCAGCAAATGTGTGTACCTTTTAAAATCACTTACATTCAATACTATATAGCCCATAAAGGATTACAAACCAATGTTATCAGTGAGAGGTGGGTCAACAACAACATTTACAGTGTTTATTTCAAAAATTTTAAAATCAAGCAGTCATATTGAACGATAAAAGTGCATTCCAAATTTTCGAAGAGAGCTGTGACATCTGTCAGTCACACATTCATTATAACATTTTCAACGATTTATTTCTAAATTTTGTTATTGAAATGGATAATGGCGAATGTGTGGATGCGATTCAAGCATATTTTGAAAGCGGAACAAATTCTGCGGCTGCTTTGCGACTTTATGGAAATCGTTTTCCTGACAGACTGCGTCCAAGTGCCGATAAGTTTGGAAGGCTCGTGCGAAATTTACGAAATTTTGGATCATTCAAAAAACCGAAAACAAACGCACGTGTAATTCAAGATCAAAACTTAGAATTAAGTGTCTTGCTCTATGTGGAAGAAAACCCTAATACGTCTACGCGAGAAATTGCTCACTACATGCAGGTATCACATTCTACAGTTCAGTACATTCTGAAGAAGCACAAGTTCTTTCCTTATAAACCACGGAAGGTGCATGCTCTCGGTGAAAACGACCCTCAACGAAGGGTTCAATTCTGCACGGTTTTCATGAATAAACTAAGGGAAGATCCAATTTTTTATCGTCGTGTGTTGTGGTCAGATGAATGCACTTTTGGGAAAAATGGTGTATTCAACAGAAATAATCATCGCCATTGGAGCACTGAAAATAACCATATTGTGATGCAACACAATCTTCAAAATCGGTTTAGTGTAAATGTATGGTGTGGCATTTTAGGCGATAGAGTAGTAGGGCCTTTTTTGTGGAGGGTAATCTAAACCAAGAAAAGTATAATAATTTGTTACGCAATGAATTAGGCGATTATTTAGATGAGTTGCCACTTGCTGAGTTAAACAGGGTGGTGTTCCAACAGGACGGTGCCACACCCCATAATGCACGAATGAATACTGATTTTCTAAATAATTATTTTGGCGTCAGATGGATGTGCACTTACGGACCTATTCGATGGCTTGCTAGATCGCCAGATCTGAATACACTGGATTTCTTTCTGTGGTCTTACATTCAAGATCATGTCTATTTGACTCCACTCCTATTTGATACCAGAGATGATTTAGTAAGAAGGATACTACAAGTATGTCATGAAATACCAACAAATCTTATATTAAACGCAGCAGTTGGAGTTAATAGAAGGTGTCAAATGTGTCTGGAACAAAATGGGGCCAATTTCGAACATTTGATTCATTAAAATATATGATAGCTTGATTTCTGTAAATTTCTTAGTTTTTTTTTTAATAATAAATTTGTCACTCAATTTAATGGAGGTGTCTTCAGGAAATAAATGTTTATTAGAATAAGTAAAAAAAAAGATGTAGTACAATTTAAAAAAAAAAACTTTACTACTGTCTGTCAAAAACGAAATGTCACAATTTTTTTTTTAAACAGGTTACAGTGTATCATTCATTAAAATCAGATAAAATATAAGGAAGCTACAGCCCCAAAGGTTCTTCATTATACACCCGGTATATATAATCTTAAAAAAGTATAAAACCCCCTACCGCACTAATATTTGTATTCTATATTGGCATTTTGATAACTATGTTGTCATTTATTCAATATGACAACTTGCATCTATACCTTTGACCTTTAATATTAAAATTCGTCGTATACATTACTAACTAATAACTCATTTAAAGAAAAAACACTGCTTAATTAATTTTATTAAAAAGAAATTGTCATTAACTACCAAGTGATCATCAGCTTCCTCTTATTAGTAGTGCCGTTTGTGGGACGATTTGCAGCTTTAAACAATGTATTGTTTCAAGACCGCTATGAAACGGTTGAACGCGTGACATTTGCAAATTGTTTACTAGTATCTGTCAAATTTGCTTAATAGTATTAAAGTTAGTGAAAGTATGAATACACCTCCTGAAATTACAGCTCAAGTTGTTGCTCTGATTCAAGCTGGTAGCAGTTAGCGATCTGTAGCTCGGCAACTGAACATGAATAGAATATTTTTAGAAAGTTTTTAGATACTGGTCGGTACGTGGCCAGAGAATAACAGACAGACCAAGAGCAACAACAGTACAGGATGATCGCTTTATTAGTACGGCCTCCTTGCGGAGTCGCATGTTAAATGCTGTCCAGCTTAAACAAGAACTTCAAGACGTCAGAGGAGCTAGAGTTGCTAGACTGTTAGAAGAAGACTTCTTGAGAATAGGCTAAGGTGTCGGAAACCTGCAACAGGTCTAAAATTGACGGCAGCGTATGATGCAGAGCGCCTACGTTTTGCTCGTGAACACGTAAACTGGACGTTGGAGCAATGGAGTTCTGTGCTCTTTTCAGATGAGGTCAAGATTTGTCTATATGGCAGCGACAGAAGAGCTAGAGTCTATCGTCGTCAAGGAGAACGATTTGCTGAGTGCTGCATAGTGGAGCAAGTCGCTTTTGGCGGATGTTCGTGCATGTTTTGGGGGCGCATTTCTCTTCATACAAAAACCGAACTGGCCTATATCCCCACAGGTAACCTAGGCGGTTTAAATGCTCAACGCTATACTGATGAAGTCTTAGAAGAGCACGTTGTCCACTATGCTGGCTTCATTGGCGATAATTTATTACTTATGCAGGATAATGTAAGGCCGCTTACATCTGAGATTGTTCAAAATTACCTAAACGAAGTTGACGTACGAGTCATGGAGTGGCCAGCCAAAAGTCCAGACATGAATCCGATTGAGCACACGTGGGATGTACTCAAGAAAAGAATTCAATCACAAGTTCTAGCTCCAGCAGCGATTCAAGAACTGACAAGGGCTGCTCAAGAAGAGTGGGATAATATTCCTCAGGATGTTCTTCATGGGCTGATCAGATCCATGGCAAACCGCATGCAAGTTGTTAAACGGCAAGAGGTGGTTATACAAAGTATTGAGTTAACTGCATTTATCGAAACTTGTTTTTGTTTCTGTTGTTAAAATTCTTTGCGTCTTACTTATTCTACTACGATAACAATAATTTTGTTAGCACGATAAACAAGAGCTAACCAGAGATTAATTTGGTCTTATTTGAGAGAGCAATAATTTGGCTTCGAAACGACACCAATGCGCTACTTCACAAATGCAAAAAGCATGCTATTTATTCTTTTCAAATTAAGGCTGTTAGATGGGCGAATAATTTTGCTTTGTAGTTTATATATATATATATATATATATATATATATATATATATATATGTATATATATATATATATAATAACTTCGTGACCTTGGTATGATATGGTAAACCTAATCAGTAGGCGATTAAAGATCTGTATATTACTTCAAAATATATGTATTTAAAAAACTCTACATGTTTCGGCTGTGTACGCCTTTATCAAGAGAATACAAAATATGAATGACAGGATATAAATGTCAAGTAATTAAGTTGCTATGGTTTAAATTATTCAAAGATACATTCTAGTAATAATAATAAATCATGCCTTAGTATTCCAAAAAATAGATAACAAGGTGTGAACATATGTGTTGTTCGCTGCTAGCAATTTGTGTCTCCTTCTGGGTATGAACTTGTGTGTTGGTTGCTGCTGGCAGCTTGCGTCTCTCTATGGGTGTGTGGTTTTGTGTGAGAGCGTAAGTGTAGGGTTTTGTATGTCGGTGCGTTCGTGCGTGTGTTTAGTGATCGGTCGCATGAATTTAGAGAGGTCGGATAACCAGCCGTTGCGTAGGGCCGCCAACCCTTTCCCGACAACTTCTTTACAATTCCGTGCAGTACTTCGACGGCCTGACCCCCGCCCCAACGAGGCAAGGCGCAGACAGGCGAAGCGCACCCTATACGGGGTTGCTCATCGCTAACTAAGGGAACACTCTTAGTGGCTACCTCGGTCGACGATGGTCACACTTGTGCCATCTTAACGTTTTCCGCCGAAGCGGGGGCATAGCACACACGTCGAACGTGTGTGTGCTGTTAACGGCAGCCTAGCTAGGTTGCCGCCCAGGACCGGTCCTAGTGGTGTGTGCATTGCGCGGCGACGAGATAGCGCCGCGTAGCATGGTTCCTCACTCTTGCTGGAAAGGCGGAATGGCACCTGACTGCCCAACGGGCAGTCAGGTGCCATTACCAATCAGCTAGCCGGCACTGAAACTTAGATATACACATAGTATTTAGCAATAAGTTTAGCACTTGAAGGAGGCCTATATAGGTTAAGTATAAATTGTTTATATTATCGTATTTATGTTCTGAGATTTTACACCTGTGTCAACTGTATAATTAAACTTAACGCCATCTGTAGGTCACATTTATCACTACTTACGTGCATATTCAACTTTGCATCTTAAGTCGCTCCATGGGCGCATACGTAATAATAACTCATGTCTTGCTTTTCCCTGCCTATCCCTGTTTTCTGTTTTTTGCTGATGTGGTCCTCTACTGGGTTGTAGCCTAGCATATGCGCTACAAAACTCTAGGGGGGTCTGCCCGTTGGGCAGTCAGGTGCCATTCCGCCTTTCCAGCAAGAGTGAGGAACCATGCTACGCGGCGCTATCTCGTCGCCGCGCAATGCACACACCACTAGGACCGGTCCTGGGCGGCAACCTGGCTAGGCTGCCGTTAACAGCACACACACGTTCGACGTGTGTGCTATGCCCTCGCTTCGGCGGAAAACGTTAAGATGGCACAAGTGTGACCATCGTCGACCGAGGTAGCCACTAAGAGTGTTCCCTTAGTTAGCGATGAGCAACCCCGTATAGGGTGCGCTTCGCCTGTCTGCGCTTTGCCTCGTTGGGGTGGGGGTCAGGCCGTCGAAGTACTGCACGGAATTGTAAAGAAGTTGTCGGGAAAGGGTTGGCGGCCCTACGCAACGGCTGGTTATCCGACCTCTCTAAATTCATGCGACCGATCACTAAACACACGCACGAACGCACCGACATACAAAACCCTACACTTACGCTCTCACACAAAACCACACACCCATAGAGAGACGCAAGCTGCCAGCAGCAACCAACACACAAGTTCATACCCAGAAGGAGACACAAATTGCTAGCAGCGAACAACACATATGTTCACACATTGTTATCTATTTTTTGGAATACTAAGGCATGATTTATTATTATTACTAGAATGTATCTTTGAATAATTTAAACCATAGCAACTTAATTACTTGACATTTATATCCTGTCATTCATATTTTGTATTCTCTTGATAAAGGCGTACACAGCCGAAACATGTAGAGTTTTTTAAATACATATATTTTGAAGTAATATACAGACCTTTAATCGCCTACTGATTAGGTTTACTATATATATATATATATATATATATATATATATATATATATATATATATATATATATGATAAACGTAGTGCCAATGAGAAGTCATAATTATTGAATTCTCACATACATGCCATTGCCGCCTTAATTCGTTGCATCAATTAGTAATTACAATTAGTAATAACTATGAAACGTCGACGTCTACACATCCCGGATGGATACGACTTTCACACATTTTTTCATATATATATGTATATACATAGATAATTATTTCTTGACCTTTGTATATTATAGTATATTTAGATAGTCGGTGATTTACGGTCTGTTTGACTTTAATATGTATATATTTAAAATAATCTCTTACATGTTTCGGCAATTAATGCCTTTTTCAAAGAATTTTAAATTATAAGTGACAGTATATTAATGTCATAATTATATATATATATATATATATATATATATATATATATATATATATATAATGTATTAAAATAAAACAGACCTTAAATCGCTGACTATCTAAATCTACTATATATATATATATATATATATATATATAATATTTTCGTGACCTTGGTATGATATGGTAAGTTCAATCAGTTGGCGATTTAAGGTCTGGCTTACTTCAAAGTACATATATATATTTAAAACAACCCTACATGTTTCGGCAATGATGCCTTTATCAAGGATATAAAATATAAAATATAAATGACAGTATACAAATGTCATATAATTGAGTTGCTATGGATAAAATTATTCAAAGATACATTCCAATTGAATAATAATAAATCATGCCTTAGTATTCCAAAAACAGAAAGACAAAGAAAACAGGGAAAAGAAAGACATGAATTATTATTATGTATGCGCCCGTGGAGCGTCTTAAGATGCAAAGTTGTAGGCATTCGCCTTAAACGAGAAGGAAAACCACGAAAACCTACTCGGACAACTAGACAGGAATCAAAACACGGAACATTCAGCATGATAAGCAAATATATATGATATTTAAATGTAATTGATATTTAAATAACTTAAGATATATAATTATATAACAAAAAAAATATATTATAATGGTAAATTGCAGATCGTTACACAATTAAGTTATAGTATATACTGCTTAAATTTTTTATATAATTTGTTGTTAATTGAATTTTTTTCCTGTTTAATACTAATCATTTCTTTAATTTGTCTTTTCATTGTGTGTTGTTCTTTATCAATTATCTGTGTGTTTTTTTCCCTGTTTTCTTTGTCTTTCTGTTTTTGGAATACTAAGGCATGATTTATTATTATTCACTTGGAATGTATCTTTGAATAATTTTATCTATAGCAACTCAATTATATGACGTTTGTTACTGTCATTTATATTTTATATTTTATATCCTTGATAAAAGCATCATTGCCGAAACATGTAGGGTTGTTTTAAATATATATACTTTGAAGTAAGCCAGACCTTAAATCGCCAACTGATTGAATTTACCATATATATATATATATATATATATATATATATATATATATATTTATATAGTAAATTCAATTTGTTGGCTGTCATTTATATTTTGTATTCCTTGAAAAAGGCATCATTTGCCGAAACATGTAGGATTGTTTTAAATATATATATTTTGAAGTAAAACCAGACCTTAAATCGTCAACAAATTGAATTTACCATAACATACAAAGGTCACGAAATAATTATATTTATATTTATATATACATATATTAGAAGGAATTTCTTATTTTCTTGGTCGTGGTTATAATACCAGATAAACAATAAGTATTTCTTGGGAATGGTGGCCAGGTAATTTAATATATATATACATTTAATTTTGTTTACGTTTTGCTTCTATATATAGAGCCTTTTTCACAACTGAAGTATTTATTTAAATTTTGGAATGGTGAAAGAAGGAATTTTTGTTTTTTTGTATATAGATACTTTATAATATAATTCTAGCTTGGTTATTTTTTATGATGTAATTATTTAAAAAAATAACAAAGCAATAAATATCGTACAGTTCGGCGTACAAAACGCTGAAAGAATCTAAATATAAGCCATTAAAAATACCAAACCATCAAGAGCTTTTCGAGGAGAACAAAGTAAAACGATCAGTTCGTTTTGTGAAATAACTTTTAATATGTTATAAATGAAAACGAAAAAATGATTTTTACTACATTTATCGTAAATGGTGAAGTCAACTCTCAGAACTTCTTTTTTGATGACGGTAACTTCACTGCAGCAAAATATCTAAATCTCTTGCGAGACCACATTATTCCATCAATTGAAATGCTAAATGTTGATGAACCCGAGTTCCAACGCATTTCAAAGACGTTGGATTGGCAGATTTGGCCTCATACCATGGTTCCCAAGATCCGCCAATCAAGATGGCGAAGTTGTTATATTTGCAAATGTATCTCTTCAGCAGAGTTGAACCGATGATTCTGTTGAAAGACGAAATACGTATCGACGTCTCTGAAGAGATGCCTTTATAAATTTATGAACTTACTTAACCTATAAATAGAGCAAATATGTAATTACTTCAATAAAATTCAACAAAATGTTTTTTTAACTTCTATTTTGTTTTTAAATACCTTTGTACTACATAATACAGACAATAACGTTTTCATGCCTTAAATATGCAAGCTAATAAAAAATAAATTTTCACGTGTGGGGCATGAAGATGTACATTTACAACCCAGTTTGTTTGCATCTAGTGATTACTTGCGACGTATTTACTAAATGAGCGATTTGCGCGTGTGTAATACGTTCGCATATTATAGCCCTCACTACTTTGTTATGAAAGTACTCGTATATGGTTTGAAGAATTTTAAAACAAACTTGTAGGTGTAGGTCTAAGTTTTTCGTTGCCAACTAGTAACAATAATTTCCTAGAATAAACCTATAATGGATAAATGCCCAAATATTTTGAAAGAAAGAAATGCATTCAAATAACTCCATTTTACTTCACAACGTCTATCTACTTTTATCTGGCTTAGTTAATTTATTATTTTAATTACTTTTATTTATTATAGTCTTAATTCAGAATGTATTAATTAATTTTTAAATTTTCCCAAATTTAAAATTTCGTAGCTACAGTCTTATATATACAGATAATTTTGTCGCATTTTATAGAAATATAAAATGCGAGAAAAATATAATAAATTATCGCACATAACCCTTTCTCCTTTTTATTTTCATGAGCTCTTTCGTTCATAGATACATCCACTGTTTGCAATAGACGTTGCAATAAAAAGAATTTTCTTTCGCGATTTTTCTTTTACTTTGCTTTCGTGCCAGTTATTCGCATTCTATTGAGTAATAAAATCTGGAAAGATTTTTTTATTCTCGCTTTGTTCACAACACAAAGAAAATTTCATGAAAAATCAGTATTAAATTTGCATTATTCACGATGGCGAAATTTCGTGAAAATGAAGGATATATAGAATGTAATTTTATTTTGGTACTTTCCATAAACAATAATATATATTTTTATTACGTTCCTCTTCTTTTGGAAATAAAATAATAGTTTGAAAATACAAAAAAAAAGCGTAAACATATATGTAAGTGTTTCCAGTAAGATTCTTGTATAAAACAATATTTATTCCAGGACTTTTAGAAAGTCTGGAGGTTATCGATAATATTTAAACAACCCGAGATTTCTGAAATAGGTTTGATATAATCCACAAAAATAAGTTATCACCAATCCCATAAAGGACAAGTTTATGGAGCAAGAATTAGTGATGGGCATAGCTGAAAGCTTTAGAAAAATTCACATGCATGGCATCCACTTAAGAATTTAGTTCTTAGGATTGAATTAAGGACGATCATATACCGAAGACAAAAATTTTGTGTGCGATTTATTGATTACTTCAATCATAATGATAGCAGGACTTTTAGAAAGTCTGGAGGTTACCGATAATATTTAAACAACCCTAAATTTCTGAAATAGGTTTGATATAATCCACAAAAATAAGTTATCACCAATCCCATAAAGGACAAGTTTGTGGAGCAAGAATTAGTAATGGGCATAGCTGAAAGCTTTAGAAAAATTCACATGCATGGCATCCACTTAAGAATCTAGTTCTTAGGATTGAATTAAGAACGATCATATACCGAAGACAAAAATTTTGTGTGCGATTTATTGATTACTTCAATCATAATGATGAAGAAGCTATAGAAATTATATTTAGTTTAATTTATTTTACTATCTTTTTATTTGTATTATGCAAACAATAAAGTAAATAAAACAAATCAGAATACATAATTACTAATACAGTATACTTTTGAAATAATAACATAGAGAGTTTTTGCATTGGCATGTAGCAGAACGACGAATAAATTAGTAAGTAGAATCAATCTAAGACGTAACTCATTTTTATCATAGCTACTTCTGAAAAAAAAGTGTGGCTCACACGTTACTAATTGCAAAGCAGGTTTAAAGCGGATATTGGTCAATCCAGATTACATTGTATTACCTTACGATTTTCATCTTTTAAGATCATTCCGAGAAACATTGAACGGTATTAGATTTGAATATGAAAAAGAAGTAAAACATAGTCTGTGTAAAAGTGCCTCAATATACAATTGAATATTGTCATACAGTATATAATAAAGAATAAATTAAAACACTTGGCTTGTTTCACTATGAGATTTATTTAAATTCTCTAACATCTGTTTCGGCTGTTATGCCATTCTCAAAGAGATCTATAAATCTAACTTAAAGACTATCGCACTTGTTCTTATATGTTGTCTGTTCTTGTGTGTAGTGGGGGTGGTACTATATTGTGTATTACGGTGTCTATAAAGGGTGTATTGGCATATTCTATCTGTGTGTTGGTGATTGATAGATTTTGTTTTTTCGCTAGTTTTATTTCTAATATTTCTAGGAGGTCCAATCTCTTGCTTTTTGTGATATTGTGTATTAAGTCGCAGTTATCTATATCGGGGAAGTGGTTGAGTTCTATACAGTGTTCGGCAAAGCCTGTGTTTTTCTCACTATATAAAATTGACTTTTTGTGTTCTTTAACTCTGTTTTTAATGGCTCGTCCACTTTGGCCGATATAGATAGCTTCACAGTCTTTACATTTTAATTTATAAACACCTGATTGGACCATTTTATGTCTTTTATCTTAGTTGTTGCTAATCATTGTTCCCAAATTTGTTTTATTTACCCAGCTTATTTTGATATCTAATCCTTTTACTATTCTGTTTATTTTATTAGTGAATTGGGGTATGTATGTAATTTTGTGCCATCTTTGTATATTTTCTGTTATTTTCGGGTATAGGTATTTGTTCTTATTATTTTGTATTTCTTTGCGTTTTAACAGTTTATCTACGATTTTAGGGTCATATCCATTATTTCTTGCGATTAATTTAATTGTTTTTATTTCTGTATTAAAATCTGTCTTGTTTAATGGTGTGTTTGTGGCTCTATGTATATAACTCTGGAATGTTGACATTTTTATTTTCATCGATTGTTTAGCGTTTGCGTGTAATATGTTGTCTGTAAAAGTGGGTTTTCTGTAGATTTCAAATGTAAGCTTATTATTATTTCTGTTTATTGTAATGTCTAGAAATTTTCTTTTCTTTTCTTTTTCTGTTTCTTTTGTAGGTAAATTGTATCTTGTTGTTTATAGAATTTATTACTTTTAGGAACTCCGTTAATTGCCTATCTGTACCCTTCCATATGCAAATTACGTCGTCTACATATCTGGCCCAGAAATGACAGATTTTAATACAGAAATAAACACAATTAAATTAATCGCAAGAAATAATGAATATGACCCTAAAATCGTAGATAAACTGTTAAAACGCAAAGAAATACAAAATAATAAGAACAAATACCTATACCCGAAAATAACAGAAAATATACAAAGATGGCACAAAATTACATACATACCCCAACTCACTAATAAAATAAACAGAATAGTAAAAGGATTAGATATCAAAATAAGCTGGGTAAATGAAACAAATTTGGGAACAATGATTAGCAACAACAAAGATAAAAGACATAAAATGGACCAATCAGGTGTTTATAAATTAAAATGTAAAGACTGTGAAGCTATCTATATCGGCCAAAGTGGACGAGCCATTAAAAACAGAGTTAAAGAACACAAAAAGTCAATTTTATATAGTGAGAAAAACACAGGCTTTGCCGAACACTGTATAGAACTCAACCACTTCCCCGATATAGATAACTGCGACTTAATACACAATATCACAAAAAGCAAGAGATTGGACCTCCTAGAAATATTAGAAATAAAACTAGCGAAAAAACAAAATCTATCAATCACCAACACACAGATAGAATATGCCAATACACCCTTTATAGACACCGTAATACACAATATAGTACCACCCCCACTACACACAAGAACAGACAACATATAAGAACAAGTGCGATAGTCTTTAAGTTAGATTTATAGATCTCTTTGAGAATGGCATAACAGCCGAAACAGATGTTAGAGAATTTAAATAAATCTCATAGTGAAACAAGCCAAGTGTTTTAATTTATTCTTTATTATTTACTGTATGAAGTTAAAATGTTTCACCAAGAAGTATCTGCAACAACAGCCGTGAATATTGTCTGTAGTATAAGTATTACAAATTTTCTAAGCAAACAGCAAATGTGTATACCTAGCTGGAAAGAGAATCCTTAGAAAATTAGTATAAATCCTTTTATACTACGAGGGCAAGTCAAGAAGTACCTGAAAATTAGAACAGATGGCACTGTCACTTCAAATCCAAAATTGTGCTTGCACAATGAAGAAGCATATTTCTAAAGAACATATCCTAATTTTTAGACTTAGCTGTCAAATAATTTTGTTGTGACAGCCATTTGAAACAGAGGTCTACGAACATTTTCGTAAAAATGAAAAACGTGAAATTCGGGGCTCATTGAACACTATTTTTTGCGCAAAAAAACACCACGCAAACCAAAAAAAAAAACTTGCAAAGTATTATGGACACTCTTCACCATCAATTGAAACCATCCACCACTGGTTTACTCAATTTCAAGTCAATGTCAAGTGACGGCGAACGTTCTGGTCGCCCAATTGAGGCCACCACACCAGAAATTGTCGATAAAATCCTCGGTATGATATTGCAGAATCGGCGAATGAAAGCGTGCACTTGAAGAGGCTACAAGAATATCACGTGGAAAAGTGATTTTTACATAAATATTTGAATATGTAAGAGCTATACGCAAGGTGAGAGCCGCGCAACAAACGCAATCGTTGGACAACTTCGAAGGAGTGTTTGGCGATGTTCAATCGCAATCCAAACGAGTTTGTGCACCGTTTCGTAACGGTGGACGAAAAATGGATTCATCACAACACACCAGAGACACACTATGGCGACAGTTTTTTGGGGTGCGCGTGTCATTCACATCGATTATCTTGAAGAGGGTAAAACGATTACATAATATTGTTAATTATTAATAACATATTATGCAGAGCTGTTGGATAAATTCGACGCTGATTTCAAGCAAAAAGGACCGCATTTGGCGAGGAAAAAAGTTCTCTTACACCAGGGCAATGCACCGACGACAGGGTACGAATTGCTCTCTCATCCGACATATTCTCCAGTTTTAGCTCTATGCGATTATTTCCTGTTTCCAGATATGAAGAAATGGCTCGGCAGTAAGAAACTTGTGTCGAATGAAGACATCATCGATGAAACAAACACCTAGTTTGCCTCGAGAAATCGTATTATTTGGAGGGCATCAAAAATGGGAGAAACGTTGGATGAAGTGTATCGAGCTGATAGGAGCTTATGTTGAAAAGTAAAACGTTTTTTTGCCGAATAGAGTGTTCCTTATCTCACTTTTCAGGGACTTATTGACCCACCCTCATAAGTTATAAATTAATTCATAATTTCATTACAATCGGTACAGTCACATATAAGAAAAAAAACTACAAGAATTAACTCAGTATTACATTGTACTTGTAATGAAACATTTTATAAAAGCGATTTTTTGTTAAAAATAAGTAACCTTGAATCTTATATTATAATTTTCCTTGGTGTAATTATTTATCAAAAAAAAAATTTTTATACTTTCCTTCAGTTTTATGTGAATTTTATTTATTTAAAATTTGTTTAATAAAAATTTCCTTAACTTTACAAAAAATTCCCTTGTATACCTAAAAAGTATGTTTGTGAGCTTACTTTATATTATATATTAAAAAAGTTTTATAAGTTGGCCCCGCTGTCTCTTGTTATTTTTTGTGCTATAAGTTTGTATATTTTACGTTATAATGTTCTATAATAATTCCAGTAGAATTTATGTCTAAGAAATATTTTCAATTATTTAGTAAATTTCCTTCCTTTTCTTTAAAATTATTTCGAATTTATATTATTTATTCAGTAATCATAAAAGCATATCTTAGTCGAAAGCTTAGTTTCAATAATTACACAAATCTACACTTTAGAAAAATATTTTAGCTTCCATTTATTTTTACTTAGTTTATTATAAAAAAAATATCAATATAGTAATCACACTGACCGGAAAATATCACCCTATAACATGTATTATAGATATCCTTGGACATTGATGTTTTCAATACAAAATGATTGAGTAAATGTCAGTAAACTTTGCCGTTGGGGAATCCCTACTACTCCCACGTTGATGTTAAAAAAAGAAAAGTGCATGGAACGGTGCCAGCGAATGCAAGATAAATTCGATTATGGTCGGTCTGATGCATATTATGACAACAGAAAATATAGCTATACGTAAGTTCATTCATAAAAAGTTGGCCAAAAACAACACCCGACAATTGACATTGAAATAAAATGTATTATTTTGAATACGTATAGACGGAAATAGTTTTTTTAAATAATAGATTTCTAAAGTAAAGAATATGATAGCAGAATATTTTCTAAAAATAATTGTTGTCATCTTTAGAGGGGCTTAATAGCAACAAATTTTCCTTGTAAACTTATAGCGGAAAAGGTACTGGAAAGATAAAATTAGATAAAAACGTTACCTCACCTTATAGGTTATGTACACGTCCAAAACACAACATGCACCACATTCTTCAATTATATATACATATATGAAAATATTTAACTTGTAACGGGCAAGCGGTTTGTCAATTAATACAACTAACTCATTTGTTCATATCTCTATATTTCGCAACTATATTTGTTGCTTTATCAGAAGAGGAAGAACCTAGAGTTAATGGCAATTAAGAATATGAACATCATCCAAATTATTTCACATTTATATTAAAATCAAAATATAGGTAGATTCTGTTACTTTTATGTAAGCCTTTTAAAAGCATACATACACGCTGTTTTTAAAAGAATGACGTGAAAGTAACAGCATCTGTCTGACGATTTTTAATATGTGTGAAATAATTTTGATGATGTTCATATTCTGAATTGTCATTTATTAACTCTTGGTTGTTATCTTCTGATGAATCAGCAAATATATATGAGAAATATAGAGATATATACAAAATGTGATAATTGCATTATTAAATGACAGACCAGTTACTGATTACAAATTAATTATTTCCGAAATTACTACGAGCGATAATTTTCGTAATGGATATATACATATATTTATATTTTTTCCACAACAAATGACATAGGTACCAATATTTGTTCGTGTTGTTACTAACTTTAGTATTACAAATACAACTATTAACAGCATTTTTCTTATAATGTTCTAAATGTTCCAATAGACCATTAGTAAAAATATTTTCCATTCTTTCGGAATTTTTGTGTGTTGGACGTGCATATAACCTACAATGTGGATAACGTATTTGATTTAATTTTAGCTTTTCAGTACTTTTCCCGCTATAAGTTAATAAGGAAAATTTGTTGCTATTGAGGTCATGTAAAGGTCACATTAATTATTTTTCGAAAATATTCTGCAGCCATATTCTTTATTTTAGTATTGTTGCTGTAGAAACTTAATTTCCAGTTTCACTTATGGCAAATTGTCTCTACTATTAAATTTAATATCTTACTATAATTTGATGGAATTGAAACTTCATTTCATGACATCGTCGACTATTTTCTTAAACTACATAAAATATTTTTTCCTAAGCGAATTAGTGCATAATTTTAATTAGATAGCTAATGTTGTAGCTTTCACCTATATGCATACCACACATTGTAGAAATGGGTGTTCATTTACTAAATTTTGAGAAAAAAACAAGAAATTTCATAGTCTCCTATGGAATGCTAATGAACGGCTATTCTTAGAAGTTTGTTTATTGACATAAACACGAAAATAAAGAAAACAAAAAACGAAAATCATAGCAATTGTTACATTAACTTTATCTTCCAGATGATTCTAATAAAAGTCAAGCGAACTTAGATCTGGAAAACGAAAGACCCATTTTAATGAACCACTTTAGCGGATTCAATTATTATCCAAGATGTTATTTATAAATATTAAGTCCCCTTTCAATAAGTGTTTATCCGTCAAGAATCTCGTTCAGTCTATTATGATGTAAAATGTTATATTTTTCGGCATTTAGTGTTGACTATTGAATGTTGACCTTCCTAGTAAATCGAGGATTTTTTCTACTCCAACGAAAGTGTTTATTACGATTAAGCATTCCATTATTTGTGCACTCATCTGTCCACATAGTATCAGAAGGTTAGATTTTCTACACATATTTATGTACCCATGTAAACTGTCATTTTCTTTCAGTGTCAGTTTCATTTAAATGCGGAACAAGACTAACTTAGATACATACATGTTATACTATTATCATATTAGTTAGTTCTATAATACTCTTCATATGGCTGCAGTTTAAGTTTCCTCAAGATATGAGAAACTGTGCTACTGGAAACATTACTATTGGACACAGTTTAACGAACAGAAGTATCTGGAATTTCTTGAACAGCAAGTAGAATAAGAAGCTCAAGATTTTCGTTTCGTATATTATGACTTTCCAGCTTTTTAAATTTTCTCCGGTCAGGTACATTTCTATTAGGATAGCGTCTGCGATACAACCTATGTGCCTGATTGCTTCCTTTGCATTCAAAATAAATTTAAACCATACCAGTGAAATAATTTAAAATATTCAGATTTTGTGTGAATTTAACAAAAGAGTAATTACAAAATACACACCAGAAGTTCATTGGTTGTTAAATGATTTTGATATTACGTGAAACACTGCCTCCTAAAGTATAATTATTCATAATTATTTAAAAAAAGCTTCCCATTAGCATTCTATGACTATGCAATTTTTTTTTCTCATAAACTTTGTAATGAAACACATACACACATTTGGTAAAATCTACATAACGTTAACTGTCAGTTTATTTGGAAAAAATACTTGATGTAATTTAAGAAAGCAGTCGATGACGTCACTACGTTTACATAAAGTCATGAAGCAAAATTTTAAATCCATAAAATTATAGCACAAGATATGTAATTTAATAATATATATATGGTAAATTTAATTTGTTGGTGATTTAAGGTCTGCTTTTACTTCAAAATATATATATTTAAAACAATCCTACATGTTTCGGCAAGGAATATAATATATATATATATATATATATATATATATATATATATAGATTTATATTTTATATTCCTTGAAAAAGGCAGCATCCATACACAATACAATATGCAAATGAACTTATACTAGCAATTAAAAATTCCTAAGTGATTTTATAACATTTTAACCTCATTAATAAATTACTATTTTCGACCTACAAATAATACAAACCTGGCACAAATAATATTAGACCATCCATAAGTAACAAAACCAATAGCAATGCAAGCATGCATCTATAAATCTCTTCTATACATACCCAAGTTAACTGACAAAATTAAGACCCTTTTCCGGAATCATCAGTCCAAAATAGTTTTTACGTCTGCTATTTCAGGAAGCAGATTTCTATCAAAATTAAAGAGCCCGATATCTTCTCTTCAACAAAACCATATGGTGTATGCAGTCGAATGCAATGAATGCTCTAAATTTGTATTAATTTATCAGGTCTGATGAAGAAACAAATATAGTTTCGAAACGTTACCTAGCAAAAAATCGTTTTATTTGATACATTGACCCAAACTCTGTTTTTATTAACAGTGAAATCATATACATATTAAATTTGTACACTCAAAGAAATTTTACATATATTATGTATATATATACATATATATATATATATATATATATATATATATATATATATATAGTGTTTAGATAATTTCTTAGCCGTTCATAATTTATCAAATGTTATATATATATATACAGCGTGTCCACGAACAACCCCTAAAGAATGAAACTGGTGATTGTACATACAAAAGTGAAAAAAGCTTTCTATCAAGTTGCCACAACTACCACACTTTAGAGATGGCATCACAAAAGTTTTTGGTCAATTAATCTTGAACTACATTTCATTTACGATTCAAATTTGGTTCATGCTTTGCAAATTATAATTTATACTTTGTATGTTTATTGGCTAGTGACTATCGCATACAGCTTTGTAGAGATGTCAGGGGCCCTATACTTTCTTAACCTGCTATATTATAAAGTAAAACACGAAATTTTGCCAATTCTTATTTGATTGTTTTTTTAAGTGTTCACCTGTATGCCTTTGTTATGCATTTTTACATTCAGTTGAACCACTCGCCGAAGTATTGAATACAGTGTTGTAGAGACACCCTAGAGATAAGTAATTCATGATTCGTGATCGCCAGTTCAGTACGGTTCAAACTGTTGAATGCCAATTCATATTTGATCGCTGATTCTCAGGGGAAGACACGAGGTGCCAGAGATTAACTGTAGGACGAATGAAACATTCGCTGTCCTCTAAAGGTGTCGCGAAGCTTCATTGGAACTAGTTTGTTGTTTCGGTCTGTCATTGGCGAAGAGTTTCATTGTGGAATCGTGGCAGTGTGATTCGCCTGATAAAATAAATGAGTGAACATTTTTTGGCTCGCTTTCTTTGCTTGCTTAAGGTTCACCGGCTTCTCTTTCTTGTAAGAGACTGTATCGATTCTGTAAATTAATTTTGAATCACCTGTTGACAAAATTTGAGTGGCCTCGACTGAATCATTTTGACATCTGCTTGCATTGATCCACGTACACCGTTTTTGAATTACCATCAAATTATAGAAAATTCAGCGAATGTATAGTTGTTTCATGGCCAAGATGTACTTGTCTCATTCCTCTACCATGGCCAATTCCAATACCTTGGAATATACGAATATCGACATAAGTGTTTCAACTGCTCTGCTTAACCATGTAACATACGCCATGGAAGTTTTCGCCGATGACTACTGCAGTATTTTTGATGCAAATCGTAATTAAAATTAAGGCAAACACATACAAGCATAAATTCTCCATATTGTTCATAAACAGTTTTCGTGATGATGCGTCATCCCCAAAAGTAAGCCATAGCCTTTAAATTCAAATTTAAAATTGTAGAAAGCTACTTGTCTTCAAATATTATACCATTGACACTTTATAATAGTGATTTCATACCTTGAGGCCTAGTCTCATTTTGAGGAGAATTTCTCTGTCGCCTTCGTATATAAAAGACTTGACGAGATTTTGTATATGAAAAAAGGTTATTTAATTGTTCCTTAATGATTTTTGTGCTTTATATTGGACATACTTCGAAAATTAAATCAGCAGATAGGCCGTGAAGTACATATAAAAATAATTTGAATTACCATCCTTGTGTGACGTACTGTGAAATTATTTCGCTTTCAGGTATATTTATTCAGTAAAATTGTTTGATCTGCATTTAGGAAGGATGAGAGGGCACATGAAATTTTAAGCAAATTAAACAAGATAATTTGACGAAGCGTGACGATCAAAGTTACAAAGCTTCTTCGCCTCTAATAAGGCGAAAAAATGGTAAAGGAGAAGATGTTATTGATCGAATTATTTTCAGTGTTCCCATATTTACATATAAACTGGTCACCACTAAAGCTTATTTGTAACATAAGTTTGTAACCTCAACAGAAACAGTATAATTCTTCATTACCTTGACTGTTATTTAATAATGTTGTAACCTACATTATTTAAAAGAAAATTAATAAATTATTTAAGATAGATACGTTTTTTTTTCTGTTTACGTAAAATTTCACTCTCCTTTGTGAACTATTTTTGCTTTAAAGTCTTAAAACGATAAAAAAGTTCCTCGAACTCTCGTTTCAAGACAACCAATTAGTTAACCTTTTGATTTATCTTTTCTTAATTTAAAAATATCCAAAGGAAGACGCATTTTTAACTAAAGTTTAAAGTATACTGAGTCTTTGGTAGCGTAGCTAATTTTAATCACGCTATCACATGTCAGGAATTAATGGTTTATAAGATTATTAACTATACCGACTTGAAAGATGAGAAATAATTTATTTGCATGTGGTTCAAACACGTTAATGCCAACACTCAAAAAAGTTCTTAAAGAACTTAAAAGAGAACTTACTTCGTTCTATTAAGAGTAACATTGTTTAAGCTTGCAAGATATTTTTTATAATTGCTTTAAGACCTTTAATCAGAACACGTACCAATTTGAACACAAATTTTTGTTATTAAATGTTTTGGCAAAATATAACATAAATATGTATTTCACGAAATAAAACTCCATTTTTATTCTTTTATTTAATAAAATACATAAAAATGATTACTAAAATACTCATACTGAATTTTAAAGAGAACTTGTAATTAATCTTAAAATTAATTTGAAAAAAGGATACATCCTTTAGTCAAGAGCCAACTTTTCGGAAGCAGAAAGACGTTTACTAAAGAGCTAGAAGACAAGCAAATGATGTAAAAAGCCAGGAACGCGAAGAAAACGTTGGAGTTCCTGTGTGAAGTAAATTTCCGTCTTTTCTCTATCCCCAAGGCGTTCAACAAAGTTATTCTCAAGTATTCAAACCAAGTTAGAAAGGTAATTACCACCTTAAAAGCGTTTTCTAAAGAATTAGGTTAGGTTAAGTTTTTTCTTTTATTACATTCTTTTTGTGGGAAAAGAAAAACACCATTTCTAACCCACGCATTTCAAAAATCGAGTGGGGGAGAATCAGCAGTGAAACCGTAGAAATACACTCAATAAAGCAACGTAATTCTATTAGAAGACAGAATATAAATACTTACCTAATCCCAGTGATACGAGCAAGAAAGTCCTTGTAAGGAAACTTGTTTGGTAATTATCCATGATGTGACAGCGTTGATGACAAGAGTCCAAAGCAAAGATGCGAAAACACGTTAGAGGTTATTAAATATAAATCCCAGAGAATCAAAACAAAACACAAAGAAACAACACTTATTCAGTCATATTATTATTTACACACGGACGCATACAGTTCAGTTTATTGCACGCTAGAATTATCTCCTTAAAACTCTTAATAAGTACACCACAACACATACGAATATAGGTAAACGCTATTAAGAAAAGTACAAGAACATTTGTACATGTTAGTCGTGTTTATAAACTTTCAAGACGATTAAATTGCACACAATATTAGCCGAGTGGAGGGAACACTTATTGCACTTCACTTATTTCAGTTTATACAGTTGCGAACTGGTTATTTTTCTGTTAAAAAAATGCTAATCACACGTCAACAAACGCGCAAAACTGTACAGATTTGGATAGCTTCTATGCATCACAAAGTTCCAAAACGGAATGAGCGCTCAACTTTGTTTCTAGTAAGCGTACTTCGGTGGCGCTGCGCTCGCTCTAGAGTGAGACATCGTTTAGCAAGCTTTCGTGCGCCAAAGCGAGACGGATTAATTTTTACAGGACGAAAAACCAGTTCTTGAGAAGCCGATGTTTTCTTTCTTATATTTCTTCTCCTTCTGTCGACTCCCTTTTTGTCAATTTCTACTATGAAGACTTACAAATGCGAAGAAATCGCTTAATATCGTACGAATTAAGCGGTTATGAGTATTCGCGACCGAACCGGCGGTTTGTTTACAGTGGAAAAAGTCCGTTGGGAGAAGCGAATTTGAATTAGCCCCTTCCGCGTTCTACACGGGCGAAATTTTAACGTCATGTAACTCGCGCGGTTCAACCGTAAAGTTTCGTTGTTGCTCTGTCCACATTTTTGTCTTTTCTATTTCCATGTACTTAAAACTAAAAATGAATTGTGTAATAATAAGCGGCTATTTTAACTAAAATGCAGAAAAAAACTGGATAAGAAATTAATTTTTTTGTAATTTATTTAAATTAATGTTTTTGCATACAGGTTGGATATAAACACGGCGGCAAGTGGGAATTCGTCCATAGGGGAACAAGTTCCTCTGTGTATACCTAACGTACACGCATTATTATTATTATGTACCAGGAAATTTATTATAGATGTGTGTGCATAATATATAATTATAGTAGAAGATATGTTATATATTGAACATATGCGTCAGTTTTAATGAAATATTTCAATTATGCTGTATAAAGGTTATTCACCAACAATGGCGAAAGAATTTTCTGTTAACATACTGTTGCCCAGGTTTTACGAATTTATAACACTGGTCAACACGATTTTTGCTGATTTCTAAGTGAGACTTGTTTTTTACTAATTTGGGTGTGCTGAATCCGAGAATAATATTAGTTTTTGCGTATCACGTCAAAATTAAACTGTATACAGTACTATGCTCTTTGAAGAATCACTAATGCGGCTAAGTAGTTACCTACATAAGACCTACGATATAAAGAAAGTATAAAATTTAATAATTCATTTATTTATTTTAATACAAGGTTAAGCACGAGTATAGTGCAAGTATTTATGAAATAATCATTAAAAAATTACAGTATTTTTAAAAGTAAAAACAACAATTGAGGCTCCAGTGCAAGAACCAGGTATCTCCACTGTTTTGGGAAAATGAGTTTTATATACGGATGTCTATTTTAAAATTCTCTATCGTTCGTTACACGAACAGTATATCTCCTCCGCGGCGTTGCTTAGATATATTAGCGAATGGAGATACCATATAAATTTTACTGTGCAATAGTGAGATATCTCCTGGATATACCTTGTTCTGGCAGCGTACAATTCGTCGACTTTTTACTGGGCGCAGGCGCATATTCTTTCATAACATTGTTAGCTAGGTTATGTTTTACGTTTGTTTTGCTGTGCTGGAAAGTACGTAGTGATTTACATACGTGTTGTTTGTTGCTATATATTGGTAACATATTATATCATGTCAACTTCCGAGTCTGAATATGCGGAAGAACCGTTTGAAAGTACAAACACCGATAATGATGAAGATTTTATTGTTTCGGAGGCGGAATTAGAATCTGATGATGATGAAATTCGACATAATGCGAATCCCCAGAAGGGTAAAAAAAGAATCATATTGAAACGCCGATGGAAGAGACCTATATCAAAAAAGTGTAGAACTCATGGCTTGGAATACGTAAATACTAGTGGTCATGTTGTGCCTGCAAAGAAAGAAGGAAAGCCGTGTTCGTGTAGGTTAAAGTGCTTTGAAAAAATTACCGCAGAAGTTAGACATAAAGTACGAGAATCTTTCTACCAGCTGAAATCGAAAGACCTACTAGACTCTTTCTTGGCTAGGCTTATAAAAGTTAAGGCTGTAAAGAGGCATAGACCTGGAACCGGAGCTGGCAAACCTAAGACTGGTTCGTATGAATACGTTGTAAGTAATGTTTGTCTCTGCTATAAAAGTTTTTAATAACAAGACAATACACACACAAAAATTCTTGGTAAATGGCTCATTCGTATAGTTCATATTTATTAATTTTTTAGATAACAAATCACGCAGATGACTGAGTTTGTAAGAACGCGATGCTCTCAATTTTGATATAGCCAAAAGTCGCCTTGAGAGAGTGGCAAATCATTTAAAAACCTCCTGTACAGCACCTGTAGATGCAAGAGGACTTCACCAAAACAGGCCAAATAAGATCGAAGATGTAGTCTTACATCAAATTGCAGGACACATTAACAGTTTCCCCAGATATATATCTCACTACAGTAGAAAGGACAACGTCAAACATAAATATTTATCATCAAACTTGAACACAGCAAAAATGCACAACTTGTATCTGCAGAAATATGAACCCGAACAATATGCTTTGCTGCAAGAAAGCAAAGCAGCTAATCCTAAAGCTAAGTATGACTTTTATAGAAAAAAATTTATAGAGAATTTTAAACTTTCTTTCGGCAAACCAAAGTCAGACACCCGCTCAAAGTGTGATATGTTACTGAAAAAAATAGAATCTGCCGATAACGAAGAAGAAAGAAGGGCTCTTCAGACTTTAAAAGATTTACATGTCACCAAAGCAGAAACATTTTATAAAGATTTGAAGACAAAGACCCAGCTTGCTCGTGAAGATCCTTCTGTTGAGGTGGTTACATTCGACTTTCAACAAAATATGCCACTTCCAGTAGCTCCAAGCGGTGATGTGTTTTATAAAATACAGCTATGGGTGTACAATTTTTGTATACACGTTGGCAATTCAAAAACAAGTTATTTTTATGTTTATGATGAGACAGTAGGAGCTTAAGGGCAAAATGAAGTGATTAGCTTTTTACATCACTTCTTTAACAATTTTATTTGATCGGAAGTCAAGCATATCTATTTGTTTTCGGACAACTGCAGTTCTCAAAACAAAAATTACGTATTAATCCAGTTCCTATTCACCATCGTAAAACTTGGAAAATTTGCCACTATTACACATCGGTTTCCTGAACCGGGCCACAGCTTTTTGCCCTGCGACAGAAGCTTCGGCGCCATAGAGATTAAGAAGAAGACATATTACCGGATTTATTTACCTGAAGAGTATCACAAAATTATTCGTGAAGCAGGAAAGAAATTTGAAATCATAAACGTTACTCAGGGCATGCTTATAAACTTCAAGGACCACTTCTTACCAATATTTCGCAAAACAGTCTCTACAAAAAAAAATAAGTTTGCGATATCAAAGTATAGACTATTTAAATATGACTCTCAGGAAATGCTCGATATACAGTGTAGTATAACTGTTGGGATACCAACATATTCAAGTTTCGTAATCTTGAAAGAAGGTGAAAACCCTTCTTTGCCGGCTAATGATAAAGTACTTCTATACACAAACAAACGGATTTTAAAACCACATAAATTTAAGCATGTAATGGATCTCGCTAGAGTATATGTGGCACAATGCGATATGTGGTTCTATAATAATATTGAAACAGCACAACGTCAATCAAAGGCAGAAGTGACAGAGAATGCAGGTTCGGACTATTCTGAATATAGTGACTCAGAATGATGATACAATTTCCAGTTTTATGTGTTGCGAAAATGCACCAAAATAAGTTTTAGTGTTTTCTTTTTGTTAGTATTTTATTTCCAGATTATGTTCTGTTTCATGTGTACGCGCGCTTGATAATAAAAAAATAATAAATTTGTCAGCGATCAATTTTTTTTAATAATAATGGACAAAAACCAGGTATCTCCATTATTAATATCATGATAATTTTTTTACCATTGTTTAAAACCAAATTATACCTATTGTAGGTTTCGTTATTTGCAGCCTGAATTCGGCACGAAACTTAAAAAATACAAATTTATGAAACGTAAATGTATAGAAGTGTTTTTTTCGCCCCCTGTAAAATTTCGCATTTTGGAGATACCTGGTTCTTGCACTGGAGCCCTCAATTAGTGAATAAATTTTCGTTTGTAGCCTTTCTGTTGTGTATTTTGGTCTGGCAGTCTCTTTGAACACTCCAACAGTCGGCCATCATACGAGGAACCCATATTCCTTGGTATCGAGTTTCCATGATTTTTAAATCTTGATGAAATCTATCGCCTTGTTCATCGCTTACAGCACCTAAATTTTCGGGAATCCTATCAAAATGACTATGAAGGAAATGCAGTTTTATGCTCATGTTACAACCTAGGTGGAGAAATTTTTTAAGCATTGGTTGCACTAGATCTTTATAATTACATGCTTTTTTTGTTTCCAAGAAAACTGTTCGCGACCATCGTGAGTGAAGACCAGGCTTTTTTCTCAGCTTCGTTCATTGAGTTGATGAAATTTGGATCTCTCATTAAAGTTCTAATTTGAGGTCCATCGAATACCCAAGCTTTAATTTTTTCGTAACTTAGTCGTGGAAACTTTTCACATATTGCAATGGATTTTTTTCTTCAGAAGAAAGAAAAAATAGAAGAATTATATTGAACTTTATTTGTATGTAATTGATATAAAAAAATTGTGATTATATGTTATATAGATATATTTAAATTTTTGTATGTTTGAATTTGAACCACGGCTGTAGGTTGTCCAGGTCGAAATTGATGTTTGAACGTGGAAATCAAAAATGTTTAGAGATATTTTTATATTTGTGTTATCTTGAGGTTATATTAGGTAGGGATTGCCCTGGCGTTTCCGGGATCCATGATAGCTGAGGGAGATTCTCTGGTGGTCGTGAAGATAGGTGTTAGTAAATTTGAAATTAAATAAAACTTAATTTTGTTTAATTAATATCTTGGATAATTCGTAGTGTTAGTTTTGTGCATCGATTGTATTTTTAAATTTCATATTACACGGTTTTACAAGTTTTGTATACTTGTATTATCATTTAGTTAAAAAACCTATCTGTCGAAGGAATCTCTCGTGATATGTTCTATTACATTAATTAATGTAAGTAGTATTTCATTATTAATTAAGAATTGAAAGAGCTCTATAAATTAATAATATAATTTGTAATGTTGTAAAAATTTTCCATAATCGAAAAATATTTAGAAAATATTATCAGATCGTTGTTTTTTCTGAGTTGGGTTTTTATTAAATTGAATATATTAATACGTAGAATGGTGGGGATATTTTTGTGCTTTGTCATGTTTATTTCACGCATGATCTTAAGATTTTGATTTCGCGCGCAAGATAGACAAATTTTTATCTTGACGTTTGGAGTTTGGGATTAAGGTTAGTTTGTTGACATCTGATAAAATTTTATTGTTATATTTATTTATGTTTGTTCGAGAGTCAAATGGGGGTTTTCTCCTTGCGCGTGTCATTTATCGCAAGGACTTTTTCCTCCTCGCTACTGTTAATTTTGCTTTAGCTCCCTATACACTCAGTAAAGGGATTTTTTTAATTTTTTTATTAAAGTTATAAACAAACTAAATGTGACTTTTCTATTAATGCTAATTGTTTTACTTTAAATTTAAACTCGGCCCATATCCATGAGGATGACCCCTGAAGTAGAAGCTCAAGGAAGGCAACACGACTGAAGTCAGCTGGGAGAATAAGTTGCGGTGTATAGATTGCAGTGCGAACTTAAATTAAAATCATAATTAAAAGCACCTTCCACTGCAATATGTATTGGAAGCAGTTACCTTGCAAATCTAGAGCTTTAACATATTGCTTCATAAGACGCAATTTGATGTGAAGAGGTGGAAAAATTACTTTTTCTTTGTCGATTAAATGTTAACTTATAATATTCTTTTCTCCAACGTCTTAGGATGTTCTTGGAGGCCAATGTTTCTGAATCCAGTGTTGGTTTCTAGCTCTACTATCCCAGAGGCACAAAAAACACGGAAATTGTGTATATTCTCTTTGGAAACCAAGTAAAAACTTTACTATTTTGAGATCCACACAGAAGACTAAGTTTTGGTCTGTATATTTTAGTAACTTTATAAAATTCTCAATGTCGTCATATGTTTCCTTTAATTGAATGGAATATCCAATAGGAATTGGATCGAAAACATTCCCGTTGTGTAGTAGGACACACTTGAGGCTTCTGCTGAAACTGTCGATAAACAAACACCACTCAGTTAGGCCATATTGTACAGCGCCCATTTTAGTTAGCAAACTTGGCACATTGTTATAACAAACAAATTCACACTCTTCTTTAAAATATTGCACAAGATCATTTTCCCTGCTACGATAAAAAAGTTACCTTCCTACTTTGTTCGAGTAAGTTCTTTTCATTTAATCTTGAAGCTAGCAGTTCTAATGATTCCTTTGATAGGCCCAAATCCCGTACTAAATCATTCAATTCTGCTTGAGTAAAGCGTAGTTGTCCATCATTAGAAATTATACCTCCATAGTCACAATCTACATCTGAATCTTGCTCCTAAATAGCATCTGCCATGTCTTCAGCATACGAGTACAACAAATCGGCACTATTTACACATGCTCGAGTAGTAGACATGATGTAGTTTATTTCCTAGCAAGTAACATGTAACTAACGTTTTATTATCACCCTTGTTTACTTATAAATAGTCCTACGTGATCTATACTTTCTAATAAAATCTCATTAAACCCTAATCTATTCACTTAATGAACAGAATTAGATTAATAGACTTACATTTCTTCATAATTGTTTATTATACAAAAAGGTTTTAAGTATATCTATACGTTTATGCACGTATAACGCTTTTGTTACAATTGAAACAGACATGTAATATACATATCTGTAACTGTACACATGGATAATACACCTCGTATTTTCAGCATTTACTTCTGCTAAGACACGTGTTTCTGCCATTACTATTAGGCGTCATCAGTTAAGCTAGTGAAGCAATGTAATACAAATGATACAAATCTTTATGAATAGATTTTTATCTGTATATAACATTATTCCTAGACAAAGGTGATTTTGTCATGTGTAGAAATTGATGCAACGAATTAGAGCGGCAATGGCATGTATGTGAGAATTCAATAATTATGTGTTCTCATTAGCATTACGTTTAACATCATTAGTATATATACACGCAGTATAGAAATGAAAGGCGTATCTATTTCTGGGTAAGGTGTATTGACAATTAGTAATAACTATTAAACGTCGACGTCTGCACATCCCGGATAGATACGGCTTTCACACATTTTTTCATTTTTCCGGACAACCTGGACGGCTGACGCCGTGACGCTTTGCAGCTACATTCTTAGACAAAAGTAATTTTGTCATGTGTAGAAATTGATACAACGAGTTATAGCGGCAATGGCATGTATGTGAGAATTCAATAATTATGTGTTCTCATTAGCATTAGGTTTAACATCATTAGTATATATACACGCAGTCTAGAAATGAAAATCGTATCTATTTCTGGGTAAGGTGTATTGACAATTAGCAATAACTATGAAACGTCGACGTCTGCACATCCCGGATGGATACGGCTTTCACACATTTTATCATTTACCCGGACAACCTGGACGGTTGACGCCGTGACGCGTTGCAGCTGCATTCTTAGACAAAGGTGATTTTGTCATGTGTAGAAATTGGTACAACGAATTAGAGCGGCAATGGCATGTATGTGAGAATTCAATAATTATGTGTTCTCATTAGCATTACGTTTAACATATATATATATATATATATATATATATATACGTGTATATATGTATATATGTGCATATATATGTATGTATATATACATATATATATATATATATATATATATATATATATATAATAACTTCGTGACCTTGGTATGATATGGTAAACCTAATCAGTAGGCGATTAAAGGTCTGTATATTACTTCAAAATATATGTATTTAAAAAACTCTACATGTTTTGGCTGTGTACGCCTTTATCAAGAGAATACAAAATATGAATGACAGGATATAAATATATATATATATATACGACGGATAAGCTGAATTTATTGAGAATAACAAAATCTAATAGACTGTGAATAACAATCATAGAGTGTTTATTTAGAATAACTCTTTACCTGTCATTTGATGTTTTTCTATCGAAGTTACGCTCGCTATAATTCAGTACTTATTTTTTGAAAGTAAAAGAAAGTGAAATTAACCAGAGAGCACTTTAGAATCATAATTTTTTATGATTTTAGAAGAGGTTTAAGCGCTTATACGTGCAAAGAGAGTTTAGATTCAGCTTTTAGTGAACAAGCACCTTCCTTAGCTACAATTATCGATGGTATAAGAAATTTGAACGCGAAAGGAATTCTGTTCAGGAGCAGGGCGTCCTCCAACGGCTGTTACTGACAAAAAACATTGCTGCTGTTAAAAAATAATTGAAGAAGATAATAAAACCACTTATGCGGTAATAGAGCATCAACTCATGATTGGATCACCAACTGTTAAAACAATCATACACGATTCCCTGCATTAAAAAAAAGTGGTAAGTCGTTTTGTGCCACATCACCCTTCTGACTTCCAAAAAGCAAAGCGTATAAGAATTTGCTATGAAACTTTAAATGCCTTAAATAATGGCGGGCACAATTTTTTTTCCAAAATAGTGACAGATGATAAAACTTATATTCCCTTTTTTCTACCTTCTTACCCGCCAGGAGGGGTCCTGTATGGATTCATGAAGATGAGGAAACTCCCACAATGATTATTTTTTTTCTTGTTATTAACTCGATAGACCTATGAGTCTTGGTACAGGCAAGGCTTCCGAATAAGGTACTGGACAAGTAGCAGAGAGCAGACTAGCATAATTAATATTTTTATTGGAAAACCCGAAAGTTTTCGTGCAGCAAAACTAGTTATCGGTCGAATGATCCGTATGTTCAAGGCAAATCATAGGTTTTGCAAATGGTATAGCGCTTTTCTTGCAGTTTTACCAGCCCCTCAGAGTAAAAGCACAGCGTGCGCAGCAAATGCAGAGAGCCCATGGTTTGTCTTGTAGTAGTGAAGTAGTGAATTCTCCACATTTATAACAGAAACTGTTTGGATTATTTACACGCGACGTTATGAAATAAAAAGACGTTCAACGATCACAACCCGACTTACATTTAACCGAAAGAGCCATACGTAGCTATTTATATACCTACATAGCCAGACATCTACCAATTCTTAATTTGATTGATTCCAGAATGAGCGTGATTTAAGTGCTCTGGCGTAGAAAATATGCAAACACATGTTCAGCCATGTCCATTCAATTTTCGACACAACAATATTTTTAGTAGTATCTCTCTGATACTGGGTTCGGCAATTGATATGACACATTTTCAATAGGTTGCTATGAAAAACCAAATAATGTGATGTCAGATAATTTGACATTAAAATACATGCCTATACATGTAATTCTGGTTAAAATGGAGAAATTTCCACTAAACCAACTATTTATGCAATGAATGACTTTGATTGAAATCGTTCCGTTATCCAAGCTTAAGGAAGTTTTCAGAGGGCATTTAATGTTGAAAGACATAGGAAAATTCCAGCGTGGTAAACAATTTTAAGGTGGGTGAATGATTTTAATAAAAGAGGCACCAAAATTTAAAGGTAGTGTTAAAACTTTTCGGACATCAGAAAATACTGAAAGAGTTTGTGTCGCCATTAACATAAGTCCAATGCGATCTGCGAAAGAACATTCATTGTCCCTGAAAATCTCTGAAAAAAGTTTTAGTAGGATTCTTAAAAATGATTGTGCAGGCTCTAAATGAAGGCGATGGAGCACTTTGCATGACATTTTGCGGAGAAATCTTAAATGAAGATCAACATGTGTTGCATTGTTTGTTAATGACGGATAAAGTTCACTTTCATTTAAGCAGCTTCATAAATAAACAGAATTGTCGGTACTGGTCATCGGAAAATCCCCACCAATTACTTCGAATACCCCTACATGACCAGAAAGTGACAGTATGGTGTGAAGTATCAACTTTTGGAATTGTTGGAGCTAACTTTTTGTTAAGTTAACTTCCATCGTTATATACACATGCTACAGATTTTTTTTTGGTAGGAGAACTACGAAGATTTGGGCAAGACAACATATCGTTCCGGCAGGAAAGTGCGACAGCTCATACAGCGAGGCAGACTCTTCTTACTTTAAGGAAAGTGTTTTCTAATAAAGTTACATAAAAAAAGGCAACATAAATTGACCGCTAAGATATCCAGATTTATAGGCACACAATTTCTTTTTATGGAGCTTTTAAAAGATAGGGTATATAAGAAACGACCGCAAACTATTCAGGCAATGAAAGACAACATTTTTCAAGAATGTCAGGGTATTAATGATCAATTCCTACTCAGAGTTTCGAAAATTTTCAAAATATGTTACGGTTTTGTTTAGAAGCCAAACTTAACCCTTAACTGGTGAGCCAGGATCTATTAGACCCTAGAGTTTAGTTGTTCCAGTATTACTCTTAAGGACATGCGCAAATCTTTCTAACCTTATAAGAAGCTTCCTAATATTTAGTCTTCGTCAATACGCCGTTGAAAGAATACGTGTTACGAGTGCAGTTATCTATATATTGTAGTTTAAGGGTCTATGTGATCCTGGTTCACCCTAACTGAAAGTAATTTTAATTAAGAATGTCCGTAGAAAAAAGTGTTCGTGCTACTGATTTGAATTTTGAAGAGACCGTATTACGGTGGTATGACGAAATTGGTTCAGAAAGTGATGAAGATAGTAATATAGATGATGAATTTGTTATTGAAAGTGAGCGTGAAACAGCCTCTGAGGAATCAACATTATCAGAGGACGAAGCTTCTTCATAAGAGGAATTACATGTGCAGGAACAATGTGAATCTACAACCAAAGAATATTATGGTAGGAACAGGTTCAAATGGTCAAAGGAGCCACCGAACCCACGCGTACGAACGCGAGCACACAACATTGTTACTGATTTGCCTGGGCTAAAAGGTGCTGCTGGAAATTTAGGTAATAAGGCTGACCCAATAGATGCCTGGAACTTTCTGTTCACCGATGATATTCTCGATGAAATACTCACATGGACAAATGAAAAGCTTGGCGAGTACCGTCTCAAATTCAAAGAACCTAATAGACCTGAATTGAAAAATGTTGTTCGAGAGGAATTCTGTGCATTTCTCGGATTACTTTTATATACTCAAAATCAAGTCAGGTCATGAGAGACTTCAATCTTTGTTTGCTGCAGATGGCACAGGAAGGGATATATTTCGTTGTGCTATGTCTTGTAAGCGTTTTTTTGTTATATTAGCTTGTCTTAGGTTTGATAATTTCCGGACCAGGCATGAACGTTTACCTGAAGATCCTAGTGCTGCGATATCTTTTATTTTTACAACATTCGTCAAGAACTGCCAGAGTGTCTATATAGTGGGTAATTCGGTTACTGTAGATGAGATGTTAATTGGTTTCAGAGGGCGTTGTCGATTCAAAATGTATATGCCTAATAAACCGAATAAGTACGGGTTGAAACTTATTTGTCTTACTGATGCACGAAATAATTATTTTTATAACGCATATTTGTACTGTGGAAAGGCAACTGATGGAGCTACTTTGTCTGAAGAAGAAGGAAAATTGAATATCCCTACGCAAGCAGTAATTAGACTTGCTAAACCAATCGAAAAAACGAATCGAAATATCACCTGCGACAACTGGTTTACTTCTGTTCAATTAGTCCAGGAGCTACTCGATCGTGGACTAACTTATGCAGGTACGATAAGAAAAAACAAAAAAGAAATACCGCCACAATTTTTAGCATCAAAGAAGCGACCAGTTTTGTCTACAATGTATGGTTTCACCAAAGATATGTCTTTGGTATCATTTGTGCCAAAAAAGAATAAAGCAGTTGTTGTTATTTCTAGTATGCACCACACTGCTAGTTTAGATGAATCCACTGGAAAACCAGAAATCATAAGTTTTTATAATAGCACCAAAGGAGGTGTCGATTCACTGGATCAAAAGTGTAGCGTTTACTCATCCTCGCGCCGCACCAGACGATGGCCTATAGCCATTTTTTTTTACAATTGTGGATATTGCTTCGTGCAACGCTTTCATTCTTCATCAATCCTAGAGAGATTGTGAAAAATTACAGCGGTTTGAGTTTATAAAACGTTTAGCGGATGCTCTTGTAAAACCCTTTATACACACGAGATATAACAATCTATCTATACAAACAGGGTTAAAAACAGTCATGGGAACTATTCTGGGCATTACTGATACTATACCGAATCTGCAAGTTGAAAATGGTACCTCAAAAAGGAAAATATGCTACATTTGTCCATATTCTAAGGATAGGAAGACAAAAACACATTGTGTACGGTGTAGGAAGCCAGTTTGTTTGCAGTGCAGTAAGAATATATGTAATAACTGTTTATAAAAACTCTCGATAAAGTTTGTTGTTAAAATTTTCAGCATTGTGATTTTGTTATTTTTATATATGGTGTTCGATTTGAAATGTTTATGTGCAACATATAACATACTTTTATACATTTTAGGAAGATAAAAACATTTCAGATAATTGTTCTGTTCCGAAAAGGTTTCGATTTAGTTGAATTTCTGTAATAAATATTTTCTAATACAAGCGATCTTTTATTGTTCATATTTCAATACAAATACAGAGAATGATAAGGGATAAACCGATATTATCAAAAATTTTAAAATAAATAGTCATATATATGTAGATCTCCACATAGGGTCTGTCAGACCCTGGGTCACCACGAACGTAACGTAAATGACACTCACCAGTTAAAGGTTAAAAGATAATATTTTCAAAAAGTAACATTGCACATATTAAAGCTGTTATAAATCGCAATTGGTTTAATTTCGTCATTTTGCAAAAATTTTACAGCTTTATGAAAATGTGTCATACCAGCTGCCGAAGTCTGTATAAAAGTATCTATGAAATTTTCTAACATTTAATAGGGTTTTTGAAAAAACTATTGAAGAAATATCTCAAAATCCAGAAGTGATGGAGCAAATTTTAAATTAGATTCAGAATCAGCATGACGAAAGACATAAACTGCACTTATTGGTATACAAGAAAACCAAACTGTATTGACCAGTGTTATTATTGAAACTGAATAATCTCCTCAAGCATCAAAAATTAGTAAAATCCTTTTTAATAATCAAAATATCGATATTGTAGAAGAGATAGTTTTCAAACGATACTTGCAATGTTATATCGGACTTCACTGGAAACAAATACTCGTAGTTTCAATAATCAAAGAAAAATTTCAGGATAGCTTCTTCTATTTTACACGGAAGCAATCAACGAAAACACGTTCAGTGTACCACGGTATACATATATGAATTGTTTAAGAACTTTTGATAAATAATATCTGTATTTACGTCATACTTACCCATTGTCTATTAAAATATAACAGCGTCACTCATAATTTTAACACCCACTAAATTTTGAATAACCTACGGGTATAATATTATAAAGCACGGGCACATAAGCATATTAAAAGTTATTAAATATAGATTACCGACTGCGATATGACATTTTATCGATTAGAAAACGCTTTACACGTCTCTCTCCAATATATTACAAAATTAACCGGGAAACCGGAAATTTAATGATGTTCTGTTAAACAACGCAATATCGGAAGACACATGAAGATATCAAGATTGACGTTATTGTTTATTTCGAACCGACAGGTCGAGAGATTTTTATTGGAAAATTATGTGATGCCATTATGGGATAAGTGAGAAAAAAGCATTCAATGTTTATCTGTTTATCAGAAATTAGTCGTTCGTTTATAGAGGGTTTAAAAAGTATGTTATGGAATATTCGATGTCGTCGAAAAGGTCTAAATTTTGATAAATAGATGCTTTTCTCCTCAAATTTTTAATTTATTTTATACGCAATCGTCTTGAAAATGGATATTTTCCAGTCAACTTCCTGTAACAAAAATACCGAAAATAATTATTTTCTGTGTCAATTATGACAATTTATTGTATTGTTAACATTCTGAACTTATTGCATTTCACCTTATTGGAGCTTGTCAATATACGGTATTCTGGAGACAGATATAACCTTTCACTTCTATACTTTTATATACAGTGTGTAAAAACCAAATGGAATAAATTCATTATTTCGGTTACTGTACATATTTATAAAAAATACCGAAACATGTCATATTTAATTTATAAATTAACATTCTTCAACGTGAAAATGCGATCCCTACCTTCAACCCCCTTCGAATGACAGGTACAACCACCATTTTTTTAAATGGGAAGTATAGGCTTGTGATATATCGTTGTAAAGGTCTCTTTATTCTCTATTCAAAAATGTTATAATTTTCATGTTTGTTGCAACAATTAAGATAGAATAAAATAAAATCATGTTGTTATCGAAATTCGCTACAATATACTCAAAAAATAAAATTTAATGCAAAATGTAAAGAAAAATTTAAAACGCCAAAAAAAAATATGAATGTCAATGAAGTAGATGTTCAAAATGTTCACCATGAACGTCTTGGCAACATCCTAATTTTAAATAAAACTGTCTTCTAACATTATTTAACATATCAGGCGTGATCGTCGTAATCGCAAGCGTTATTCGTTCTCTTAAGTCATTTAAATCCAAAGGTTTAGTTTTGTACACAATGCTCTTCAAATATCCCCATAAAAAAAATCAAGTAAGATCAGATCAGGTGATCGCGCTGGCCATTCTATCGATCCTCGCCTTCCTATCCACCGATTGGGAAATATTGCATCGAGGTACTGCCGGACATTGCGTTGGAAATGTGGTGGTGCTCCATCCTGCTGAAACCATATCGTATTCATTGGAACTTGAGGGTTTCCTGGATCAGGATATAAATTTGCCAAAGTTGGAATGACATCATTTTGAAGTAGTGCCAAATAACGATCGCCATTCAAATTGCCCTCAATGAAAAAGGGACCAATGATATGGTTTCCAACAATACCTGCCCAAACATTAACTTTTACTGGGTATTGTGTGTGTTCTTCCCTCATCCAGTGAGGATTTTCCGTAGACCAGTAGCGGCAATTTTGCCGATTAGCATGACCGCTAAGAGAAAAAGTGCACTCATCAGAAAACATAACGTCTTCTAAATTGATAATATTGTTATCTAGCATTTCCATCATTCGCTCACAAAAATAAGTTCTTCTATCAAAATCGTCTTCCATAAGCTCCTGAGTAGATATCATTTTATAGGGATGCATTTTATTTTCTTTTAATATGTTTACTATCGATGTATGGCTAACATTTAATGTAGTGGATGCATGTCTACTCGATGTATGTGGGTTTTCCATAAACTCAAGCATCACATCTACTTTGATTTCATCACTCAGTGCATTGGCAGCTGGTTTTTTTATCTGCCTTACATGACCAAACTCTCGAAACTGCTTCTCTATCTTACTTATTGTTCCTTGAGCTATAGGCGGTAAATCAGGAAATTTTTCATGAAATAGGCGGGTTACTTCTTGTTGTGTTCGGGTTCTATCTCCGTAACCAATCATTTGTGTGACTGTTATTTTATGCATTTCCGTTAATCTAACCATTTCCCAGAATTGTATTTTACGAAATTCAAACTAAAATTATCAAACTGTCAATTTAAATGAGAACTTTTAAATACAAAACAATTTACTAAGGCGTTTTAAACAAACTAATGTTGCCACGGAAACTTTTTAAAGTATTTTTATTGGATACCATCTAAAAAGCACATTGGTATGGTTTTTACTCACTTTCTTATTATGAAGACCTAAACGGGAAGTAAGTAATGCAATGATGCCTTTGATGTATGTATTAAATCTTTATAAACGCAAATGAGCATCTACTTCATTGACATTCATATTTTTTTCTGGCGTCTTAAATTTTTCTTTACATTTTGCATTAAATATTATTTTTTGAGTATATTGTAGCGAATTTCGATAACAACATGATTTTATTTTATTCTATCTTAATTGTTGTAACATTTTTGAATAGAGAATAAAGAGACCTTTACAACGATATATCACAAGCCTATACTTCCCATTTAAAAAATGGGAGTTGTACCTATCATTCGAAGGGGGTTGAAGGTAGGGATCGCATTTTCACGTTGAAGAATGTTAATTTATAAATTAAATATGACATGTTTCGGGATTTTTTATAAATATGTACAGTAACCGAAATAATGAATTTATTCCATTTGGCTTATACACACTGTATAACTGTTCGATTATAAACATCAAACTGAAATTGTTTTACTAAATATTTCATTTGAAAACTGACTTGGTGTAGTATTTCATATATTTCTTTTACAGTGTTTACAAATTTGAAGTAAATGAGAATTTTTGGTTTTAGAATGAATCAAACTTTCTTTTAGTTTTAAAATGAAAATTACGTTAATGATTGGTATATGATTATATTCTGTACATGGATACCTTTTCTCTTTTTCTTTAATAAAGCACAAGTAGTTTTCATTACAGGAACACGTTACCTCTATGTAGTTGGATATATCCTCTCCGGAAGCTCTTATGATTCCGATGTCTGGTTACGAGTGAAGTTCCAGGTTCCTTTTCGATTTTGCCGAAGCACAGATCCGTGCTAACGGGCGGGATACATTAGACAAGAGAATAAACCGGCAATTGTATTCTCTACCAATTTCTTGAGAAAAACTGTGATTTTTCTCTCCGGAAAAACAATCATATAAGAATTTTGCCTTGGAAGGTTTATATAAATTTGAATTTTGAAATTGCAAAGTATTTCTACTGCCTAGTGGTCCGAATTCCTCTTGGAGTCCTCAATTTGAAGAAAATGTATTTCCAAATGTTGAAATTTTAGATTTTATTTAGTTTTCAGTAATAATAATAAGTGTAAGTACAATTAAATTGATCAAATATCTATTTGTCGCAGTAATTTAATGATTTTAAATCACACAGAGAAATTTTACCTCTATGTATCTGCAGAGTAAAATTTCAATTCTTCTAAGGACTAAAATTATTGACCTTACATCATGTCTATCCCAATTTTATATTTTGAATCAAATTTGTTATTGATTTTTAATATATCAAAATATCTGTCATTTCAAAATTATGTACCAAGATTCTTAATTTTACTTTTGACATTTCATTTAGAATTATGTCCCAAACATTATTTCACTTAACATTCTGAACTTACTGCAAATGAGAATTAATGAATATTAAATCTCATTTTTACATGTAAATGTCGCCTTATGTGATGCGTTAATAATTACAATCCGACAAACCAAGTTTGTATCAGTATGTAGAACACACCTCGTCGCGACTCCGACCTTCCTGGTATTTAGGATAATTATCCTAATTACCAGAAAGGTCGGTACAAACTTGGTTTGTCGGATTGTAGTTATTAGCGCATCATATAGGGCGACATTTACATGTAAAAATGAGATTTAATATTCATTAATTCCCATTTGCAGTAAGTTCAGAATGTTAACTATATATACACAAAGTATAGAAGTGAAAAGCCATATCCGTCTTCGAGATACCGTACATTGATAAGCTCCAATAAGAGCGAAACGCGTCTGTACGTTCCGTTGATGGACGTGGCTTTTCAATTATTATTTCACTTGTTTTGAAGGATTCCTTTTTACATTTGGTTACAATTTATAAATTAAACTTTGACATTTGTAAACTTTTCTTTTAAGAAACATACAAAATACTTCCAGTTTCCTCTAAGAGTTAATTTATTGTTTTTAAGACTGAAATTGAATATTTAAATACATAGTTATAATAATTTACTGAATAAAACACTTGGTATATTTATTGGTATTTATATTTAGTAAATTATTAATCATGTTTCACCAAGAGCCAACCGTGAATTCTATACATTATACATAGTTATAATATACTTATTATATAAGAAGAAAGTCATATCTAACAATTTAGTTTTAACAAATGATAACACAGGCCTGCACAAAATTTGTGATGATGTGATTTTTGTTTGTTAAGCTCAGTTTTTATATACCAATAACTAATTAAAATACAGTTGGTCTCTACCACCCACAGATTTTTTTTGGACAAAAGAAAAAGAAAAAAATATAAAAAAATCTTATAATAGGCGTTTTAATACATTTTAAAATTAATGTACTACTTCAAATTCTAGGTATTAACCCAAAAATGATTTTCTGTTGTGGTTTTAAAGAAATTTGTTAAATAGGCTCTCATTACCTGATGTAAATCTTTTATTACATGTATTAATTTTGGACAAGATTTCCGGGAATTTTTACCTGCTAAATCCTATTTATTATGCTTTCACTTTATTAGTACTGCGAAGAAGTATTTCAAGTTTATCACTCGAAACAAAACGTATATTTTAATGTAATTTACTTCATTATGGCTCTGAGTGTCGATCAGTAAACTAGTAAAATTATTTGTCTTTAGTGTTCTGCGTGGTATTTGATAAATAAACATTGCTTAAAAAAATGTCTCTAGCCGGTGTTGCAAAAACAAACCAAATGATTTCTGTTATATTTGTGGATATTTTGTCTTGAAAAAGTTTAAGTTTTAAGAGACCAATTGGTGAATTTGTGAAAAATACATATTATGCTTATTTCAAAATCAAATTAGGAGATCAAGATAAAGATTGGGCACCGCACGTTGTTTGTAAGGTATGTGAAGAAGGTTTAAGACATCGGACCAAAGGGAATAGAGAAAGCCTTCCTTTTGGAATACCGATGGTTTGGAGAGAACCGCAAAATTATCATGAAGATTGCTACTTTTGTCTTTGTGATATTAAGGGGCATAATAGAAAAACTTTGAAACATATTTTGTACCCAAACAATATTAAATCAGCTATCAGACCAGTTCCTTACAGTGATCATGTACCTATATCTATACCCCCCAAAGTACTACAAGAAGATATTGAAACCTCTTCAACTTGCGGCTCCGTACAGATGGATAGTGATTTTGAACCATCAACCTCAGGTCAAAACCAATCTCAGCTATTTTCACAAGCCGAACTGAATGATTTAGTAAGAGATTTGGGACTTTCAAAAGATCTTTCTGAAGTACTGGGGACTAGGTTGAAACAAAAAAATTTGCTTGCCCCAGAAACTACCTTCAGATCTTCCTTTAGCTGAATATGACAGAAAAACAACCAAACGAAGCTTTTCTGAAAAACTAAAACGTTTTTTTAAGAAGCATAAAGAATAAATAACTATTTCTAATAGTTTCTAAGTGTATATTTTTGTATTTTTTTTAATATAATATAAAACTAGCTTATAAATTAAATAAATCGTGTTTTTTCTAGATTTTTTTATTTTACTGGTTTGAAAAATAACCTTACGTGATACAAAAAAAATAAAAGCAGATTTGAAATCAGCGCTGCCCAATTACTAGAAAACAGCTAAAATTTCTAAATCAACATTCAAAGAGTTGAAAAATTCAGTCCTGTGTAATTAACGTATGTTTATCTTCCTGCTCTGAATATGCTTATTAATACTGTCAATCTAAAATAGTATTACATATTCAAATTAAATATACCTAATTATAAATTTAAAATTCGGAATTACTAATTATCCCGATACACAAAAAGTTTCCCAAACAGTTATGTTTGATTTTCACGATTCATTCAGAAGTACACATCACTAGTACCTTTCGAATGACATGACCAATATACATTACACGAAATACGAACAATATCCAATTTTTCCGGACGTCAATGCCGCTTCCCAAATTCATTTTTCACACGACCATTGTGTAAACTCGTTACCTAGTTTACCGGTACATGAACCCTGCACCACCGTCAACCGCCACAGCTACCACGAAAGCAGAAATTAACTTTCTATCAAAACTTTTTCGTAAAAAATTAGGGGAGGTGAGTTCGAATACCGGTGAAGTACAAATGGCAGGACACGCAACTCCTGTTCCGATACTCACCAAACATGATCGTTCGCAACTTTTTGGGTGATAAATTTTGTATTGTTTTAATAATTATAATAATGTTCTGCCTTAATTATTATTTTCGATCAATAAATATACATTCAACATATATTTATTTTTGTCATAAACTAAGACAGATTTTTGAAAAACATGACACGCGTAGCGGGTAAATGTTCGAACATTGTCAAATGCAGGAAACTTAAATAAATCCTGGTTTTAACAGTCGTTTATTCTTATTAATAATATTTCCCGTTTACTATTCTTTAGAAAATATGAAAAAAGCTTTTAATAAAGGAAAAAGGAGTCCTTTTTGATATCACACAAGTTTAAGATTAAAATCCTTCTAAAGCGATACCACAATCCGTTCAAAGCATATATTATTAAGGAACGAATGTTCTGGGAAAAATAAGAAAAACAATATCCCAACTTTAAGCAAAATAATGCTGGGTTACAACAAGGCAGTATGCTTGGACCATTATTGTATGAGACGCCGTTCGTGGACTAGGCAGCTTTAAGTCTAGTGCTATTTCGCATTAAACTTTTTAATATGCTAATATATTGCTGTGAAACAAACTTTGGGTGAAAATTGAAAATAGAATTAATAACGTAGAAATTAATTAAACATAACTGCACCTTAAATTAAATGCACCTCGTATATGATATATTAATATAGTATTCAAATTTTACATGAATATTACCAAGAATTTATATAAACAAAGAAAGTTATATCAATAAATTTTAAAATCATTAAATGTAAATAAAAGTAATTAATGCAGTAATGTTACGACATCTTCTTCTTCTTCTGTTTTGGGTTGGACCACCTGATCTTGCTAACTTTCATTCCAAAAATTCTTCTTGAATAGGACAACAAATTGTTCAATTGTGTTACAGTTATCTTCAATCCGTTTTCAACCACTCTTGTATCTTGCAAGTCTTCGATGTAGTGCAATATATTTTTAAGATAAGTCTTCGGATGTATAGATGATCTATCACCGTTGAAACGAAACAAATTTTCTACTTTAAGGCCACTGTTTATTAAGTTCATGTTAGGCATACTCAGGATATTATTACTAGCAGTCTGTCGTAGGCGATCGATTTCATCTTTCATTCCTTGATTTCGATTACTATTTATTTCTTTGATATTGTCGAACTCTTTACTTAACTGAAGTTCATTTTCAGACAATAAGGTACGTAACCTATATTAGTAGCGCAGTAAATGACATTAAAGACTGATCAGACCAACATTGAATAATGAAAAATTACGTAACATAATAGGTCCAGTATGTCATGCGATTGGATGCCATAATAAGATCATTATATATGCAAAATAGAAAAAAGTTATTCCGTTAATAAATTTTGAATTTTTTCCAAAAAAGAATTGTGATTCCTTAATTTTGTGGCGGAATGTAATTTCTATACACGTTCTATAACTTCTAAATATACATGCTTGTTGCTCTCAAAAATTTTAACCGTACTATTGAAAATTTCAACCATTAGGTTCTAAAGCAGTCTTACAATTTAATGACCAAAAATAAATGACCAAAAGAATCTTTAAAAAGGGTCGGTGTTTTCATTAATTCTAAATGCATAATATGCTCGGACCATAATGTCGAACGCCATTTCCGAACCGTCGCGAAAAAGTTCGTATAAAGGCATCAAATTGAAAGGGCACGCCGGCCACATTCACATACACACAAACATTTATGGCAGACAGGGTGATTTTTCACAGCAAAGCCGGTATTTTATAATATAATCCTTAGCGTGGCACGGAACATTGACGTTTCTGTCTGACCCGCTACACGACTGTATAGAGACATAGGACGAACACACACATATATACATTGAAGTCATTAATTCTGTAGTAGAAACAGAGGATTTTCGACCGGCCAACGACGAATTTATTCAAAAACAGATAAAAACCAAAGTAAAGCCCGGCATTCATACAATATCTAAACACCTGCAATGTTCCATTTAAAATTTTATTGGAAATTACGATCGAATATTTATTCCAGTTATTCGAGTAACTAAAAGTCAATTCACTTCCTTTTTGTAAAACAAAAAGGCTTTGGTAGAGAGTTGAATGGTATTATTAATAGTTTTTCTTTGGAGACTGTGGTTAAGTAAAAACTCAAAAAAGGTCTAAAACCCCTTTCCACAATTATCATCGTATCCTAAATACGTATTTCGATATCTAAATTGTCATAATCAATTGGTAAAACCACTAACCAAAGTGTCGCACATGGGGCATAGAAAAGCTAACACTTATAAACGCGCAACAACTTTACACGGCGTCTGAGTATACACTATCTTTAAAATAAAATTCGCAGACTAAAAATTACAACAAACTTACCTCTCTTAAGAAAACGGCATCACTGTGTTTTATTTTCCCTCGACCTTATCTGTCTCTTTTCTAAGAATGAAAAAAGACAACTGTATGAGATAGGACCGTTGTCCGAATTCAACATATTACTTTCATTTTTGACGATATGAATGTTTTCATATGCGTCGAGATCTCTGGTGTTATTGATGGCTTTGACAAGTCTTAGCCCTTTAACTGCCACATTGTAATCTGTGTGTAAAGCATTATAAGCTATGCCAGATTTTTCTGGTCTATTAAATCTGATATGTGATATGTGGTCATGCATAAGTCGCATATACCAACAAATGCAGTTACTAATGCACAACAGAGCGAATGTAATAAACGGTTTGGTAACCGGCAGCAATTCCTGCTGAAACAAAAGTAATGCTCACAAGCGTATTCCGTATCGAATTTTGAATAAAAATAATTTACAAAGAACAAAACGCAAAACTATGTATTTTCTGTGAAACATAGAAAGTGTGAAACATTACTATGAACAACTAAAATTTTGTAAAGGTGTTACTGTGTTAAATTAGTTCTTTTCGATTTTAAATGTCTTTAAAAATAGAAAATGTGCGTTCCACATCGCGATGATCAGAATGGTGATTGGTGCGTGATTAAAATGATGCAAAAGTGTACCATACTTCGAATGTATAAATTTTTCAATCGGCTCCGTGGAGAATTGATATTTATAATATATTCAAATCTGGATTTCTGCTAAATATGGCATTAAAATATATATATATATATATACAGGGTGAGTTTTTTTGGATGTTTAGCATTGGGATCTCAGAAACTACTGGAGATAGAAAAACGCTTAAATGGGAAAAGATGCGCAGTTTTACGAGTTTGATTTAAAACTGCTTTAACTGCTCCGATAACTTTCATGGCTTATTAGATATTCAAAGAAAACTAAATTTTACGATTTTCTTTAAACATGCTTAGCATCGTTAATAGTAATTTTAGAGAAAAAATGTTCAGACAAAAGTTTTAGATAATTTTACGCCAAATAAAACTATGTAGCTAATATTTTTTTTTCGTTCACCATTATCGAGTTATGACACAAACTTTTGTTTTTTTAAATATAAATCATAGTTGGTTTCGACATCATTAAAAATCTTATTTTTTGCTGATTACAATGATATAAGGTTTGATATGGTTATTTTAAAAAATAAAGAGAATATAGACATTTTTATGGTTTTTATGGAAAACAATTGAATTTCGAACTGATAAAATACAAACCAAACGAAAACTTATTTTGAAATTTTATGTAGTAATAAAATGAAAACTATAAGAACTTTTATTAAGGGCACACAACATTATTAATGTTCAAAGATACCTCCATTATTATTAATACACAAGTTGCATCTCTTCACAACAGAATTTGTAGCATTGCGGACTTTACGCCTATCGATGTTATTAAAAGCAACTAAGACAGCTTCTCTTAAATCGTCGATTGTTTCATATGTTCTTTAGATTATGTTCTAAAGATCAGTGTCAAAACGATCCACACTTTTCAATGAAAATATTATGGACTGATGAATCTTGTTTCACAAATTGTGGAATGTTTAATAGGCACAATGAGCACATATGGTCTCAAACAAATCCACTTCACGTTGAACATAGGAGACCACAAATTAAATTTGGGTTTAATGTTTGGTGTGGTGTTATAGGATCAACTGTTCTTCCTCCTTTTATTTTTTATGGATCACTAACTGGCAATCGTTATCTTAATTTTTTACAACAAGATTTCGAGGAAATGTTAGATAATTTAAATTTAAGAACCCGAGCAATGCTGCAATGGTTTCAACATGACGGAGCGCCTCCGCACAATCAACTGGATGTTAGAAATTATTTAAATTTGAACTTCCCTAATCAATGGATAGGACGAAATGCACCCATTGAATGGCCGGCTAGATCCCCTGATTTATCAGTTTTGGATTTTTCTTGTGGGGTGTACTAAAGGACACAGTATACAAAAGAACATATGAAACAATCGACGATTTAAGAGAAGCTGTCTTATTTTTTAAAATAACTATATCAAATCTTATACCATTGTAATCAGAAAAAAATAAGCTTTTTTCAAAATCAACTATGATTTCCATTTAAAAAACACAAGTTTGTGTCATAACTTGATATTGGTGAACGAAAAAAAAAATTAGCTACATAGCTTTATTTGGCGTAAAATTATCTAAAACTTTTGCCTGAACACTTTTTCTCTAAAATTACTATTAACGATGCTAAGCATGTTTAAAGAAAATCGTAAAATTTGGTTTTCTTTGAATATCTAATAAGCCATGAAAGTTATCGGAGGAACAAAAGCAGTTTTAAATCAAACTCGTAAAACTGCGCATCTTTCCCCATTTAAGCGTTTTTCTATCTCCAGTAGTTTCTGAGATCCCAATGCTAAACATTCAAAAAAACTCACCCTGTATATATATATATTTTGTCTCAGCTTTGAGAAATATCTTTTTAAATGATGAAACTAACTTATCAACATTTGGAAAATGACCCCTGATGTTTTCACATACTCTGTGTAGTACATGTGCTGCATAGGTAACGTGTAGCATATTGAGATAAGATTGCTTTAATAACTGTTTTTAACATATACCTGCCGCATCAGTCAGAAATAATAGCATCTTGTCTTTATAGATGTTAGCCGATGACAGAATATTATGAATCATTGATCAATTACTTCTGCAACTGTTTCACCATTTGCGACTGGCAATATTTTAGTTGCAATTAAGTATGGTTGGTATGAAGTTGGCGAATGAAGAATACCAACAACTACATTTAACAATTTAACAATTTTCACATATCGTCCCATTTCATCCGCTATTTCGTCTATACTTACCCAAAGATAATGACCAGATAGGGTGGTTCGTATTTTTTCAATGGTTCTCATATAACATTTTGGCAAGTCGTATTTACGTAAAGTAGATTTATCAGGTATATGCACGACAAGACAAACTGGTAGATAGTAAAATGAATAGTGTTGCAAATGTTTTGTAGATTTGCACGCAAGTTAGAGTTCATGCGTTTACTGTTAACACCAACCTGTGCGAAAATATAAACCTCATGTGCTACAGACAATCCAAAACATATCGGTGTTGGATACGTTCATAAGTGATTAATTTAAATATATTCTTAATTACAATAATCTCATATATACAGAAAATAATATATGTATTTTATACTTCTAAATTATGGTTCTTAACTAAAAAATTGCTTCCACAACAAACATATATACTTTATAATTATAATTCATGCATAAACTTATATACTTACAGCTTGTATGTATGCATTTTTATTGATTACAAAGAATTTATTATTTGTCATGAATTAAACAAACTCTACACGCATATTACCTGTGATGTCGCGTAAAAGAGCCATTGTGTCCCTCGCAGTGTGCGCTGTGGCTCCATCCTGTTGGAACCATACTTGCGGATGGTTTCCATGGCTGGCCTTAAAAAATTTTCCAACATTGTCCGATATCTAACACCAGTGATGGACACAGCGACACCGTGTTCATTTTCAAAAAAATATGGGCCAATTATCCTTTCCGACGGAACACCGCACCAAACGGTACACTTAAGTGGGTGTAATTCTCGCTGTTGAACTACTCTTGGATTTTCCGTAGCCCATATCCTGCAGTTTTGCCTATTAACCCATTTAATTGGAAATGGGCTTCGTCGCTCATAATTAAATTATGAATAAAATCATGATTTTCTTCTGCTTTTTGACGAAAATAAATTGCATAATCAAGTCGTTGCTGGTAATCTGTGTTGGACAAGCTGAAGTTTGTATGGAAACATTCTTATTGTATGCAAAATTCTCTGCAGCGACCCTCTTGAGAGGCCAAGTTGTGTCGAACGTCTCCTGGTTGATGTTTCTCCATCTACCCGAATACTCTCCTGTACCCGTTCAATATTGTCATCCGTGTGCACCGTTCGTCGTCTGCCGGCACCAGGAAGGTTCCTTACTGCCCCTTGTTCTCGAAAATTTGCAACCAGACGGTTTATTGTTGACTCTGAGGGTCCAACCCGCACATTAAAATAACGACGATATGCACGCTGAGTCAAAATAATGGATCGTTGATTTGAGAAATAAAGTTCAACGATTTTGGCACGTTGTTCAATTGTGTAGTGTTCCATTTTAAATTACCCAAGTCTTCTTTACAAAATACTGAAAACAAAAAACAAAAAAATTATAATGAAAAAGTTGTAAGGAATTAAAACCCCTTCGGTCATTTTGGGCCACCCTGTATAAAAAGCACAGCTATTTGAATTTAAAACATGAAACACATATGTATATTCATGTAAAGTACACCCTCTGTCAATGCTAATTATATAAACTATTCATTTATTATTGATTATTGCTAAAAGTATTTACATTTCGTTTAAATACACACACCTGAATCCTAACATTTGTAACAATGAAGTTATTTTTTCAGCAAAAGTAACACCGTTATCTCCAAGTTTGTTCAAAATTCCTTGCACTGTAGATTTTCGCTTTTCAGTAACATGGAAATGATATATTTTATGTCGAATTACTTGCTCTGCAAATTCATCCATTGTAAATTTTGGAGAATTTTGAATTGTTGTGCATGGAGACAGAAATGCATCTTTTTCCCGTGTTTCAATTTATCGAATTTCACCAATTCGTACTACTGTGCTCTTTGAAACTTCAGTTGTTTCGATAACTTTTACGAGAATACCATATTTGTCACCTAAATATGGCAGTATTATAAAAAGTATATGATATAATTTGGTTCAAATAAATAATGCACCTGGTGTAGACTGTTCTTTAAACTAATTGTAAACATTCCAAATTATTTCTCGAGTATTGAGAGAAATACTATTTCTTCTTAATCGCACCAGAGCCTTCGCTAGAAAAAGCAGATGCTGACGGTTCTAACGTTATAACCTCTAAAAATATTAGATTGTACAATTTAATACATGAAATTCCTATAACGCATTATATTACTCTCAACATCATAAGTTATGATGTTGATGTTGTTATATTGTTATGATTCATAACAATATGGTGTAGTTTTGAAAAAACTTGTATATGTATAATAAAAGAAAATAATGGCGTAAATATAAAAAAAAATACACAACAAATATAACGGCCGACGGACCAGTGATAAATTAGCGCGAAATATTCGAAAATAATCATGTGACCGGTCGATATTTTTACAGCTGCTAGTTCATATCTTCATCTCTTCTCAATTATATATACCTCCGTATTCTTGGTCAAAACGCGTATCTGAACGAGTGTCAGTGAAAAACTTACGGACTCTTACCAAAATATATGCGATTTGAAAAATTCATAATTGAAAATTTTATTAATATTTAGAGATGCCTAGTTCGGGAAGATAAAACCAGCTCATCGTAAATGCAATGACATCACAGTCGGCCAATTTTTTGAATTTAATTCAAACATATAGTTTGTCTTTATAGAGAAATTGAGGCTAACTAGAAGTCATTTTTTGACTGCACGATATATAGAGTTTGATACTGAAATTTCGTAATTAGTCATTATTTTAATCATTCTGGCTTCAAAATTTTCCCAAACATTTTGCGAACTCGAGCCAACAATTGTCTCTAATACCTACAAGTTGTAAGGTCAGTTAACTTATCTCGAACATAAAGCTTGTCGCTTCCGCTCTACATCTCTAACTTTTAATATAAATAAATTACAAGAAGTGGAAAGAGCTCGTGAATCTCCGAACATTAATGCACACTTAAAGAAAACTTCCGACTTGGCGATGTAATATAGCAAGTACCCCGACGACCTGCTTTCGCTCTTTAAATACGAAACAACAGTGTTCGGTAATAAAGTTTAGTTACAAATTACCTCATCTATCCTGACAAGTCTCGAGAAAAAAAGAAGAGAAGAAAAATAAAAGAAAAATTATGTTAACCTAACGCTAGCGTCTCAAGAAAAACGCATAAATACCCTGTACCTACGGGGCATAAATTTGCAGTTTCTCAGAATTATCGGCCTATTAGGGTGCAATTAACCCGCATGGCGTCCTCACCGTAAGGTGTTTCCGCCATCCATTTATTCGTTTATCGCCATCCGGCCTACTATTTCTTGTGTATTGATAAATTTCGGCATGGCCCGGTCGTCGTAAAGCTCTAAGAAAGGGGGATCCGGCGTTATCTTGCAAAATTCGGCAGGTAGAACGAATTAAAGGAACGAGGCGAGTCTATCTGCATTCCGAAGGAGATAAAATGGTCTGCTATGTATAGGTGACTGGGGGGTTTTGAATGTAAATTGAGTTAACACCCACTTAATCCGAATAAGGCACGCTTCTCTAAGATATCGTCAAGGCGAGATATTGCTATTTATGAATGTACGGATACATTTAGTGCTTCTCTTGAAAAGGAACCCTCTTGAAAGGATCTTTTGTGACGTGTTTATAGAAAATAAATAATACAATTATTAAGAAACACGTAAATGTGATCGAAATGTTTAATAGCAGCATGATTTTCTTATGGTAATTTTTCATCGTTTCGCTGCCTCTATTAGTTAGCTTCTCTTATCTTTTTCTAGATCTAGAAACAAACCTATTTTTAGATATATCGCGTAAAATTTACTGGAAGCGCCAAACAAGATTTTGAAGACAAGAGTAGGTGTACTATTATGAGTGAATAAAAATCAATGTCATGGAGATTTGCAAGTGTAAACTACTTGTCTTTCTTGGTTCTTTTAAATAAAACTTACGGTAATTTAAAACACTATATTAATAATAAAACGCACTAAATAATATTTAATAACTAATAATAACAGTATTTATTTCCACAATATTTATATATCAGTATTGTTTATATCACAATACTCGTTGCCGGTTGCTGGTTGTCTAATGAGTAGAGACTGGGCACATCGGGCTGAAATGACGTCATTACGATGGACAATATAAATAATCTACAACATCTAGAACACGTAGTTATTGAATAGCATTCATTCGGTTAACCGCACACAAAAATAGATGTGCAGTTAACCGAATGAATAGTGCTATTCATCAACTGCGTGATGTACTTACAGATGTTTTAGTCTATTTATATCGTTCGTCGTAATGACGTCCATTTCAGCCCGATGTGTCCAGTCTCTGCTAATGAGCCATCGGTTTTGTAATCTCTTTTATAGTCCATCACCAGATCTAGAATCTTTCGTTTTCTAATTTGTTCTAGGTCGTGTTTACGAGGACGCTGAGGACGTCATCGCGTGACTCACATCACACAAGCCTTGAAACATTTAAGGACGTCTGGACAGCCAGGTATTCAATGAACTTGTCTGGCGCCATTGGATATGCCAGTCGAATCAGACTAGCAAAATCTGCCTCCAATACCTGAAGATTCTCGCCTTTCTTCTGTGATCGATTCTTCAGTTGGGTATGGTATACTTGCTCCAAATGCGCATGGCCTTATCTCATCTCCAACCGTTTAATAAGCTGGGAATAACCTTTGCAATGTCTGCAAAATGTCACTAGCATCACCCCTCAACGTTATAATTAAAGTAGCCTTCTCGAAACATGACCATGCGTTTGCTTCTGCAGCTGCTTCGAACTGCGTCAGGTAAGTCGCCCATGATTTTTCCCATCGTAGGTTGGCGGCTTGATTCTGGTCTTTGAGATAGCCACAGCTTCTTTTTTAATTTCGACTGGCCGCGGCATAACTTCTTCGTTGACTTGCTTCAGATGAGAATGACTCATTGGTGCAGGTACTTTCATCTGAGTCTTTATTGCCTCTAAAAGTCTAGAATGTTTTCCAATCTTCTCCTCTACAGCTATGAAGGCCTCTTCATTTAATGCCTCTGAATTTTCCATTAGTCGCTGTTCTATAACTTCCTCCAAAGCTCGCGAATATCCAGAATTCTTTTCTTTCCATTATTTCCAGAGTTTGCGCCATCTGTTCTAGACTTTTCTCGAAAATTCTGAAATTTTCCAGTAATTTCTTTTCGAGACTCTTCTCTAGGATTGTAGAGGTTTCCAGGTTTCTTTGTTCCATCTGTTTCAATTGGGCTTGCGACTCTATTAGACACTATTCCAAAGATTTCGCACTGTCCAAATTCTTCTGCTTCATTTGTTTCATTTGAGTTTGTAAATCCATTATTTGTTGTTCCAAGGTTTTTACAAGGTTTATTTAGTAATTAATTCCACATCGACATCACTGTAAAATATTTGTCTTTCTGGATTCTTTTAAATAAAACTAATTGTAATTTTAAACAATATATTAATAATAAAACGCATTAAATAACATTTAATAACAGTATTTATTTCCACGATATTTATATATCAGTATTTATTTATATCACAATACTCATTGCCTGTTGTTTAATAAGTCATCGTTTTCTTGATCTTTTTTATAGTCCATCACCCGATCTAGAATCTTTCATCTTCTAATTTGTTCTAGGTTGTGTTGATGTGCACGGCGAAGACGTTATCGCGTGACTCACATCACACAAGCTTTGAATATGGTGATTGTAGAACTGCGTCTAGCATTTGTAAAACTGCTGACGAGATACTGGAAATTAATTGATGGAATGACGTAGGTAATATCGGAATAAGAATTCAATAGTGGAGATCTAAGTATCAGAAACTATGAATGAACTATAATATCAAACCAGAAAGAACCAAAAGGGAAAATAGATCAACAGTGTTAGAATACCCGAAATCATACTGTTTATCTTATGGTCTTGGATTTTAAAGGCACATATTTTTCTCTTCGGTTAACTTATTTCTGTTGATGGTAGATCAAGAATAACAATCGATCTTCATTACATATAATAGAACCAGTTCTTTTGTTAAAGCTCTTGTTCGCGTTTATGAGTCACACGTTTGTTGTAATGGATACTTTTTGGTAAATAGTATATAGGCATTTAATAATAATAATTAGAGATCGGCAGTCGAGGGTACACGACGTCAGTGGCAAAGACAGAGCGAGGACATCATGAATCCCGATTTAACATTTTTCACACACGAATAAAAATTCGCATAGAGAACCAAATACTCACCGAATACTAAGAGTAAATACATTTTCTTCAGAAGGAATATTGCAGGATTTATAAAATATATCACCGTTAATACTCAGATTTCAAGTGTGTCAAATCATCAGTAATTGTTCCATATCCAACGTGTTAATAATTGTCTGTCACCGTAAACTCGTTTATGCATTGAAAACGAAACGTTCAACATCTACCGATGAAATAGGAGTATATTTAAAGAATGTAAAGTTTTTTAGTGACGGCACATTTATCCCCAATTCGGAAAAAGTTCCTTCCTCACCATCAAACAAATCAACGATCCGGCGTACAGTACGAAATCCTGGATTGTTATTTAGAACTGCTTTAAATTTTCTTTTTACATTATAAGCAGCAGCTCCAGGTAATTGGGAAAGGAATTTGTGATCATATACAATATTCATTCCGTTAGTTATATAATATTGTGGGTTTGTCGGAGTTACCTCTAGATGGCGGATGGTTACAGGTATACTGGAATAAAGTCCATGAATATTGCTAAATCTACCTGAATAGTTGGGTTCATAAATACTTGTTGTACGTGTAAAATAAAAATAGCACCATTCGAATACAGTTACTGTATTACACTTGTAACGTCGTCAAAGTGCATATGATAATAAGATGCTGCTTTTATCGATGTGCCACAGCGCATTATAACAGGTTCTGGTGGTAGTGGCACATGTGATAATTTTTCACGAAATAAATTCTTGTGTGCAGGTGCCTTCACAAAAGCTTTCTTGACAGAAGATTCAATTTATCTGCATTCGGGTAACATTTTCTGATTTCCTCTGATACTCGTTGAAGACCATGAGCGAAACATGTGATATGCGTTATACTGCTATATATTTGTTGTAAGCCCCGACTAGCTGCCTTCATATATATTACGAATAATAACATTTTTTCTTTATTTATATCATGATTTTCACCCCACAGCAATTTCAAACACGAAGTTAGGTTACGCGATATAAATTCTACATTACTTGTTTCGAATCTCTCAGATGCAAGTAAATGTGTTTACATTGCCGTGTCGCTGTGCATCACCTATTTAAGCAGTAGAACTGAAGTAACTAATAAAACTAAACAGTAGATTGGTTAGCTCCAAAATCATTTAAGTCCCCTCCTGAAATGTACCCCTGCCTGCCGATCGCTAATAATAATATTTAATTCCGAAAGGTTACACATTTAATTACAGGAGAAATGTTATTTACAGCTATAGTAGAATAGTAAAAAGAAAGTATTAATTAATACCGTAAATATTAAAAGAAATAATACTATCTGTACATTGATATGGCGTCTATAAATCGCTAATTCATGCGGATATATTCTTAGAATTATCATAATATATATCTGATACATTTAATTTGGCGTTCAATTGAAATTTGTACAGAACACGGAAATAGGAGACTTAAATACCATATTCGTTCTAATTGTATCACAATAGAACATGTGCAGCTGTCGAAAATTACTTGTTCTCGGTACGTTAAAATTAACTTTATTCAATAGCCATGCGCAATCAATTTCAGTTCGCAGAAGACCATATAAAAATCTAACATTAAGAACGACACGCCTAAAGTACAACGGAAGGATATTAAATCTGGTAAGCATTGAGAAATAATCAGAACCTCTAGCCGAATATGTACCTTCGCTTATAAATATCATAAATTCTAAAAATCTGCGCTAAACTAGATTCTATGTTGTTAATATATTTTTGATCGTTGGAATATCAAACCAGTGACGCGTATTCTAACCTGGAACTAATAAAAGCATAACATAAAAACAGTTACACATTTAGTAACATCAAAATCTCGACAATTTCATGTATGCTCTAGCTGAAATTTATTTAATACCTTCGACGAAGGATGATTTAATGTTAAATGTTATGCCTATACCTTTTGCAAACGAGCAACGTGTCATTCAGTATAGTTTTTATTACTACGCATAAATTTTTCCTATGTGTAACTTTAAAAAGAAAATTGTCAATGCATCAGCGGAATAGTCGGCAACCAGTTATATAAGTGAAGGATTTACCAATAGCTTAATTCTTAAATTAGTTTGCCATAGAGAGAAAAAAAAAACATTTATATGTCATATATTTTTGAATTTTTATTCATACGTGAATTTTAAATTAAATACATTTTATTGAAAAGTAGATAAATTTTTTAAAGCATGAATAAATACAACAAAGATGAAAAGATTTGCTAAAGTATTACTTTGAGTGATAGATTTTTAAGTAGAAGTTCTGTGGATTGGTAACTAACGTAAACTAAACTGTCAAATGAGTAACCAGATTTTGATTCACACATTCTGAATGTCTTTAGACCATATTCTACCAGCTTACTCGGTACATATTGCATGAATATACATCTACCTTTAAAAGGGAAGAAGTTGCTTGTTGTAATCTATATAGCATAATAATAATAATAGTCTTTATTATCCAACAAATTACAAATTACCCAAATAAACGAGACAAATTAAAAAAACAAAAAATTGGTATATGGCCAACCACAAACTAATTCAAAATATAAAACAAAAAATCATTATTTTTAACTAGGAAACAAGTAAGATAAGAAAATAGAAGCAAAAGAAAGTTGCAATTAACATGATGTACCCTTTAAAGTATTATAACATAATTTTTGCTACATCCAAAGCTTCTCTCAAAACTATGGTAAATATCATAACATTAAGCAGTTAATATCTCTCTGAAACGGGGGAGTTAAAAGTAATATTAGTCCTAACCATAAGATTATAAAATATGTCGTCTTATCTAGGTATTAGAAAATATAATGGAAATAAAAGACCAGGACTATCGATCTTGAAATGAACCAACTTATAAATACGTTCTAGACTTACGAATTGTCACCAAGCATGACGAGATTCCATTTGAAATTTATTAGTTAAAAGAAGGTATTAATTCCACTCGGAGGATAAACTACCTTAGCTCTAAAAAAGGTATTTCAGAAATTTTTTTAAACATTTTCGATGCTTAATTTTATGGGATTCGTAGAAAGGATTCGATATCAAACTTGCCTATTTTAGGCTAGACTCTACATTGCTATAGAACAAGCGTTTTATTGTAGAAATTTGGAATGAGCAACAACACTTCCTGATTATAAAACCCAATGCTCTCAAAGCTGCAGAACAAGATTCTGTGATCCGCAAAAATAAGGCCTTTATTGGGTAAGAATGCACAAGTATCAATATACTGAACGGATAATAATAGGTAAGTGTTTCTCTTTGTGAAACTCCATATCTTGCATTTCGGCGCAGTCATTCTTAAAAACTTAAAAAAGGTATATAACCCCTTACCACGATTATTAATCGTTTCCGAAATACGTATTTCGACAACTAAGTTGTCATCATCAGTAGGTAAAACCACGTCGACGTATACAGTCCAGTGTATACGTGGACGCCGTGTAAAGTTGTTGCGTGATCTGTTGTTCTAGCTTTACTGTGACCCAAGTGCGACACCTTGATTAGTGGTTTTACCTACTGATGATGACAACTTAGTTGTCGAAATACGTATTTAGGATACGATTAATAATTGTGGTAAGGGGTAATATACCTTTCTTAAGTTTTTACGTAACCACAGTCTCCAAAGGAATACCTTTTTTTACAGTCATTCACAAATAATTTATGTAATTTATTTTTTAAAAAATCTTTAAAACGTCAAGAAAAGCTAATTTATTACAATCAATCAAATTCAAAGATCATTTATGAATATAATGCATGCTTAGCGTTGTTGAATGAACAGTTGACAAACGTAACTTATCAACGGTTATTTATCAGGTTCTAAAAGTATATCCCGAATTCTCTTATCGTTTAACCTCACAAGTCTTCATCTCGTATAACTCACCAGCAAATCGGTCCCTTACTGAAAATAGTATTTCTATTAACTTCAGTATAAATATATAATCCCTTAGAACGCATCAACTTCATCAACTGTGACACCAGTTCATACATCTTACTTCGAAATTTGTACTTCTTTCATAATAATTTAAGTTACAAATAACTGAAAAACTTCTTTCAGCACAGTACTAATAGGGACACGCTGAAATAATATTACCTATGTGATGGAGTTTTCTTTCTAGATTATACCAACTGGTTATATGCATTTAGAGCATCACAAGAATATGTTACAGAACTCGGATTTGAGCTATCAATATATTATTATCATCATCATAACTACTCGAACTAAAGTTATTCAATTCGAAATCTTTGTCCAGATGTCAGTTATTGAATGTAGATGTCAAGTTGAAAGCAGAAGTCAGTTTTGAAAGCTCATGTCAGTTTTGGCATTTCCAACATTCAAATCTGACATCTGCTCTCAAAATACTGACATCTGCTTTCAATAACTCACATCTAATTTCAAAATAGGCATCTGCTTTCTAATCTGACGTTTGCTTTCATAACCGACACCTGCTTTCAAATCAGACATATGCTTTCATTAACTGGCATTTGCTTTCACTAACTGACATCTGTTATCAAAACTGACATGAGCTTTCAAAACTGACTTCTGCTTTCAACTTGACATCTACATTCAATAACTGACATCTGATTCATTAACACTATTACTTTATAATGCATTTCTAAATAGCTTGAACCTGGGTCTATTGTGGCTTAGTGGTAAAAGCGACAGCCCGGATAGCTGTAGACTTGGGTTCGAGTCCCAACGTAGACCATATTTTTCAAATAAAAAATTTCGTATGATTTGCTTTGTAATTTGTAAACAGCAATGTTTACATCCCCACTTACTCTGCAATTACATACATTCTAATTTGATATTTGTAAATATTTCATATAAAAGCCGAAAAAGTCCAATGATTTATCATTTGTTATATATATATATATATATATATATATATATATATATATATATATATATGAGGCTAGGCTGAAAAGTAATACACAGATGCTTGTACAGCGCGAACGAAGTTACTTTCAGAAGCGGGTTAGGTGGAATGTTGAAGTGATATCCCCCTGTACACGGTTTGAGGTCGTTGAATTCATCCAGTGTATTTTGAGAAGCGGAAGTATGAAGACGTGTTCTGGTGTTGTCAACGCGAGTTGAAGAGCTTGCTGTGATGGAATTTTTGACTGCCAAAAAAGTGAAATTCATCGTCATTTAAAGGATGTTTACGATGACGATGTTGTAGATAGATCTACTGTAAATCTATGGGTAATAGAATTTCTTGATTGGGAGCATGGAAGCGCTGAATATCGACATCCGTCTTCTCCTCAAGCGAAAAAGTTCAAAACATAAGCATCCGCAAAAAATTCCTTTGACTGTGTTTTGGAATGCTCACCGAGAGATTATATGACCGATTTTCTGGAACGAGGGACAACAGTAAATTCTTCTCGGCACATTCAGATTCTAAAACACCTCCAGCGTCGAGTCTGTCATGTTAGAGACTGCCTGGAACAAATAACCTAATAACCAACATAACGACGCTCGGCCACACACCTGGCGTGCAAGTGCAGAGGCTCTCCGAAACCTGACGTTTAAACCGGTTCCACAACCTTCTTACTCTCCCGATCTTTTGCCTGGCGATTTTAATTTTTTTCCTCTACTCAAGAGAGACCTCAAGGGTAATCATTACACCTCGGATGATGAGGTGAAGGTAGTTGTCAAGTCCTGGATTCGAGAAAGTTGGAAGGATTTTTCAATGACGGAATGAAAAAACTTGTTACAAGTTGGGACAAATGTGTTAGCCTTCACGGTGACTATGTGTAAAAATAGATATATGATTTTGAAGCTTAAGAATTGTACTTTAATATACTCTTTGCCCGATCTTAAATGAGTTATATTTAAACTTTAACATTCCTGAAGGAAAATAATTATTATCTAAGATCTCGGCTAATATACGTACGGTACATATAATGTTTACGGAAATAGATGTGATCATAAACTATGTGAAACGTTCGGGAAAACTTATAATAAGCTATTAAATGCAAATGTTAAAATATGATGTGAAAACTAGATTTATATGTATCGCAACAAATTTTGAATATTAGTTAACAATGAACAAAGAAAAGAAGTACTGTTACTATACGCTTCTCTTCTAAAGGAATGTTTGGTCTTTCCGACGTAGGACAAAATTAAATCGTAGATGGGGGATTAACATGTGTAAGTAAACATAGGGCTTCGTCAGATCGGCAGTACTTGTACTTATTTCGCTAATTAGCTTCTCAAATAGCGTTCCAATCTAGCTCTATCACTAGCGGCATCAGTAGCTCCATCACTAGTTCTACCACTAGTTCTCGTTTTAAAATGGTCACGGGCGAAGACAAATAATTATTTGAATACTGTGTGGTTTTATATGAACGATAAGGTTTGGCCAATTCTATATCGGCGGCGACAAGATAGCTTAAATCCCTTGACGGGTTTGTCATACGAGAGAGTATCACCAAAAACACAAAAACCAGCACAAAATAACATACCAGCGTCAATAAAATGTCTGACGAAAGTGAAGACGGAAATGCTATCTGATTATAATTATTATTACACCCAAGATCTTAATATACATGTCCATAAAGACGAGTGCCGCTTAGCGCCTGTCGTGGCCTCCCATTGGTCGAATAAACACACACGCCACCACGGTATGTAAACTCGATGCATAAAAATACGATGTATACTAGTGTTTCAGCAAAATAACGTAATAATCTTCTTTTAAAGTAAGTCTTCCTTTAAAAGGATATTTTAATTTGGGGAACAGCCAGAAGTTGTAGAGAGCTAAGTCAGGACTGAAAGGTGGTTCGCATTGCTGAATAATGCCGTGTTTCACGACAAGTAGCGACGAATTATCGCGTATGTTGTGGTAAAGCGCACTGTCGCCATTTCTCCACAAATTTTGCCGTTTTCTTCCTACTGCGACACGAATCGTTTCAAAGCTTTTCGGTAATACATTTTATTCACAGTTTTACCTTTTGGACTGTATTCATGGGAACAAAACCTCTCTGGTCGAAGAAACCAGCGACCGTCACTTTGATGTTGCTTTGCCTCTGGCGTGCTTTTAAATCGCCTAAACCACTCTTTAATTTGTGTATCACTACTAGATTCATTACCATATTTAACGAATCTTACTAATGGTTTCCCAACACGAATGACTAAATTTTAAACAAAATTTAATGTTAACTCTTTGTTAGCTGGGTTCAGTCATAGTGCACGCGATGCGCAGAGGTTCAAGAACACTGAATACGGTCATGATATCTGGTACCCTACATGGTAGATACTTGCTTTTCATAATAGCATACATAAGTGCCCAGTAGGTCAGATATTTTTCGGATAGACCTCGTATATGTTAATAATATGAAACACAATTTGTTTTCCTTGAACTCTACAAACAAACAATGATGGTATCAAAGAATCTTATAAAACGACAGACTATTACATTACATCATCATTAAAACTGAATAATTGAGTTCGATGTATGTTCCGTACTTCCGTATAAAGGAATTTCGTTGTAAACAAGACCGAAAAAGAAGAAATGAAAAGAAAACGCCTAGAAGATATTTCGTTGCGATAGACTTTTAATGAAAACCCAATTAACTATCGAATTTTTCCTAATAATTTCGAAATTAATGGTGAGGTTATTTAATACATACACAGCAGACAGTTTCGTCTTTATGTTCCCTACATGTGTGTATATATAAACGTACACATAACTTTTGTAATGGTGCCGCCTATTAAATAGTTATTATTCAATCATTCTTCTTTGGGAAATGTACCGAAAACCTATAATTATCTTTATTATATCTCCAATGAATACTTCGACAAGGAAACACTCCTTTAGGTATCGATTTTGTATATTGGAAAATGTCTGCCTTTCAATTAATATAATCGCTTCTTTCAAAATATATTATTTAAGTCGATATGTATATTCCGCCTGTAGAAGTTATGAGTGTATATGTACACTAGGCTGGGTCAAAAATTTTTTTTCTTAATTTCTTGAGAGGCTCAGTGATAAAAAGGTGCTAAATAGTATAGGAAATCTGCATATAAAATTTTATTGCATTATTTAAAGTTTTACTGCCTCCGGATAGCGATAGAAATTTCAGAAAAGTAGATTTTTGACATCACCTTAATAATACTTTTTAAGTTACATATCTATACAAGTTTTATGCAAAATAATTCTAAGTATCGGTATATAGAGGTAATCCCGATATAAAACTGTACTTTTACAATGTGGATTCACACTGTTAAATTTCCCCAGAACACGCATTTACATATCGCTACCTTAATATAGAAAGTCCCTAACTCAATTTTTTACAAATCGAGCTTTTTTTTGGATATTTCGATTATTTAGAAGATCATCTATCGAAACATGCAAAAACCTCGATTTAAAAAAATTAGTTAGGGCATTTCTATATTAAGGTAGCGTGCAACAGCCGTAACCATATAAAACCAATCGTATGTGCTACAATGTTTTCGATTTTGGTAACATGCCGTAACGCCATAGCCGTAACCGTAGATATTAATTGAATTTTGGTTACGGCTATGGTTACGGCTATGGCACGTCTAATTGAACCTTAATACGGACAAATAAGTCCTTAAAAGGAACAATAATATAAAATTCCGCTTTTTTATATATTACAAAAACTAAAAAACGTGCTGCTTTTGTATATGTTATCTAAACGGTTCAAGGCAAAAACAAAATAGGCAAATCCCCGTACAATCTTTATTTCTTACAACACGGAGTTAGATGAGACAAGTGTGCCGCGATCGTTAAAATAATTAGTGTTGCGTTGTAAAGTGCTGTCATTTATTTGTTTATTTTATCATTTGAGAAATGGAGCGTACCAGAAATAGTTGGAGGTGTCCTTTGTTTGGTGTATTATGTGATTTGAAAGATTATTTATTACCAACTTATGAAGATGTGATGAAATCTTGTGAGTGGACCCGTCATAGCTTAAAATATGAGAGGGAAACTAAAAAGATTTCAACGGGTATAGCTGCAAACAATTTGGCAAATAAAGCACCCGGCAAAATGTCTTATGCTCGATGGCTAACACGTGCTAACAGAATTCTTCATCTATATATTTCAGTTGAGAACCCTTCTGCAAACCTTACCACTCTTGCAATATATATTGTCAAGGTTTACGCTCCAGTGTGGTTTTCTATAAAAACTCTCTCCAGCTGTAAAGACGGACCACGACACCTTTTTAAACTAATTAAACTAAGCAGATACTTACCAACAACTTTGAAAGCCGTTGTTGACCCAGTAAATCAAAGAAACAGTTATTTTGCACACCCTGAAAACTTATTACTTGCAATGTTGACAGATCCCCAGCAACACATTCGTGAATTAGCTGTCCATCGAATTTTGAATAATTAAACCAGCAACATCAAAGCAATTACGGCTTTTTCAGATACCAACGATAAACTTTACTGCATCATCATATTTTGACCTTTTGAATTGGATCACTGACCCACCTATATTAAAATCTGTAAATGAAGAAAATCTTCGACTGTTTATTGAAGAAGAAAACAATGGAGGAATTGAGCTATTACACCTTCCCTGTCACACCCAAGCGGTAGAAAGAGCAGTCAAAGCTGTGAGTGAAGCATCATCAACTTTGTGCAACAAAAAAACAAGAGAAGGTTTCAACAAAACGCAGATAGAATCAAGAAAATTAATGCCGAAATTCGATAGCAAAAAGGATTTTGTCACAAAATAAACTCATTATATTTATTTTTATGATAACCCTTTCTTGCACTTTTATAAAAAAAAATTTGTCATGCATTTTTTTCTCGAAATAAATATAATTACAATTGATTCATAACTTTTCCAAATAAATAAATTTAATTAGAGTAATTTTATATATCATGCTTTAAGTTCTTTTTTAAGTACATTTTTGAGAGATTCAACATTAAACCGGAGGCAGAAGATTAACTCCGATTGCTACCAAACTTCGTAACCTAATAACACTTATAATTTGGCATCTTTTTGCCGCCGTGCCCATAAAAAAAATTAAAAATTTTTTTTCTCCATACATATGTGACCCAGCCTAATGTACACAGAAAGCAAAATCAAGCAAATAAATATATAAATTAAGCGAACAGCCTATTGATTTGTAGCAAATTCCATATATCACTACTTTAGTAAAATTTGGTTTAAAATCAGCAGATGAATTTTACCTTAATATGATGCCAAGAGTGATAAATTCTAATATGACTATTAACTCCATTATCTACCAAATAACCAGGTTGAAACCGGTTAAATCTTGCAAGCACGTTTTCAACAGACATTGTCATTTAAGGAATCGTCTATACAGCATGGACTTGGTTAGCGAGTCTTGGTATAGGAGATGTGGGAAATAGGTGGAAACTAGGCTTCATGTAATATGTACTTGTGAGGAACTGAAAAGATTCGGACAGTAACATTTTGGAAAAGATCTATTGGATTGTACGAGGGTACTCAAATTTTCTCTGAGGATTGGGGATGATAAGAAGAGCACTGTACTCAAGTGCTTGGACTAACAGATATCCAGCTCTAAAGAAGAAATAGAAAGAAGAAGAAGTCGAAGTTACACAAAGTTAGACCCATTGAGGCTGGTTGGATTTTTTAATATCTTGTTTTTTCTTTTTTTTATTTATTTTCTAAGATGTGAGGTACATTTTGTTTCCTTTTTAGAATTAGCCAGAAAAAAGACGAGTTACAGTCTTTAATAAATTATTAATTCCAACTTATTGGTTTATCTGTTCTTTCGCTACCCGCCACTTCATTGATGAAAAATTGCCTTATTTTAGTATTCAGAAAGCATACCGTATTAATACTTAGGTATTTTCGCTTGTTTCATTTATTTATTTATTTGTTTATGTCTATTACAAATAAAGGGACTGCGAAGGAAATTAAACATAATTTTGCTAGTGTGATCATCATCGTTGACAATGTTTTTATCTTGGGATTATGTTTGGAGGAAGCATGAAAGGGTTCGCTTGTAAGCGGTAAGGATGCAAGTGTAGATTACAAGGATAAGATTTGTAATATCTAGTTTTTGCTAAAAGTATCGCTCAGAAATCTATGGACCTTCTATTATTCGCCTTATTGGCTATTAAATACTACATTTCTATAGAAATGATCACTCGGGACACCTTAATCTGTAAATTCTATCAGAAAATCTTCACATAAGTCTCTTACTAAATAAAACTTATACACTATTAACTTTCTGCAGTGTCTTAAATAAAATTCCACTGTATATCGTTTTTGTTGGACATTAAATACGAAATATATTATTTTTTGACAAATTTTCACAAATACTTATATATACATCAATTTCTACACATGACAAAATCACCTTTGTCTAAGAATGTAGCTGCAACGCGTCACGGCGTTAACCGTCCAGGTTGTTCGGGAAAATGAAAAAATGTGTGAAAGCCGTATCCATACGGGATGTGTAGACGTCGGCGTTTCATAGTTATTACTAATTGTCAATACACCTTACCTTATGTGTCCTCATTAGCATTACGTTTAACATCATTAGTAATATATACACGCAGTATAGAAATGAAAGTCGTATCTATTTCTGGGTAAGGTGTATTGATACTTAGTAATAACTATGAAACGTCGACGTCTGCACATCCCGGATGGATACGGCTTTCACACATTTTTTCATTTTCCCGGACAACCTGGACGGTTGACGCCGTGACGCGTTGCAGCCACATTCTTAGACAAAGGTGATTTTGTCATGTGTAGAAATTGATGCAACGAATTAGAGCGGCAATGGCATGCATGTGAGAATTCAATAATTATGTGTTCTTGTTAGCATTACGTTTAACATCATTAGTATATATACACGCAGTATAGAAATGATTTAATGATTCATGTATTATTATTAAAAGAATTACACAATTACAAAATGCTCTTACACTTGATGCGTCTGCTTAAATTCATATAGCACAAAAAATATATCTTTTACACATTTCCATACCAATGTTATCATCTTAAATACAAAATCACTATTTGAAGAATTTTCATTTTGGTTCAATCGTGGTTGAAGTGTATCATTTGACGTTTCAATGATCAGACTGCCATCTATTTCGGAAGTTTTCTAAAGACAATCTCTTTTCTTCGTAGTCAAAGTACATAGTGCCTTCTTTATGTAGCGTTTCATTATTTGTTAAGCTATTCTTTGACAATGGCAATAATTTAATTTTTTCCATATTTCACGTTATGGAGCGCTACCACAGAATTGTTTAATATTTCGGACAGGGGATGGGTTGATTTTCAGGTAAGGTGAAAGTTTAGGAAGGGGACAGTAATGACTCAAATTCTCTCAGGTGACTTTAGTATTATAGGAACCACAAGTGCTTGTTTCTCTGACGCAACGGATAATTATCAAGTTTTTGGCCAAGGAGGGCCACACCAAGCACAGTTCGACAGCAACACCTTGTCACGAGCCCGTGCTTTTACATGGTCCAAGTAATTTTCTGAAGGGCGTGAAAACGTTGAGATACCAGAGCCGCAATCGTCGCCCGAGGACAAGCGCGACCGAAGCCAATATCGAGGCTGTTCGATAATAATTCATGGAGGACGAGAGACGAATAACGCTCTGGAATATTGCCGAAGAACTCAACATTAGTTACGGGAGTGCTCAGCACATCGTGACACTGGACTTGGGATTCCACAAGATATCTGCAAGATGGGTTCCGCGACTGCTGTTGGGTGAACAGAAACTGCGTCAGCTAGAGGTTTGTCGGCGTCTGTTGAATCGATTCCAGCAAGAGGACCAGGCGTTTTTGAATCGAATCGCAACGTGCGACGAAACTTGGGTGCATCATTACACTCTCGAATCAAAGTAATCGAGTATGGAGTGGAAAAGGAGCGGTGAAAGTGGACTAGAAAAATTTTTGCCACTGTTTTTTTTTTTATCGACTTGGCGCTGTTTACGTGGATTTTCTCCATGATCGATGCACGATTAATGCGGAATATTATTGCGAGCTTCTGGATGCCTCAAAGTTGTCCTTGCGACGAAAAAGGAAGACAAAATCTGTCAAAAGTGTAATTCTTCTTTATGACAATACCAGCCATAATTCAGCAAACGTCACATGGCAAAAATTAGACAGTCTGGGCTGGGAAGTATTGGAGCATCCTCTCTACAGTCAAGACCTGACGCCTTGTGATTTTCATCTCTTTGAACCCTTGAAAGAAGCATTTGCAGGTCGGCGTTTCAACAATAACCAAGCAGTAGAGGAATTCGCGCTCCAATGGCTAAAAACTTTCTACGACAAAGGAATTAAAAAACTCCAAATCCTCTAGTAAAAATTCTTTGCCAGGGCGGGAGATTATGTGGACAATGGATACATCAAAAATCTCATAAGCCGCGGTTTTTTTTTGTCACTATGACAGCGGTAATCGTTTGGTCTAACTTTTCCAGCAATAAAACGGAACCTAACTTTTAAAACGGTATAATTCTAGTAATATATTCATTAAATTGTCGTACCGAATTACACTCAAGCTTTTTTTAATCAAAGTAAACCTAACATTTATAATTTGAGTTTTCTTGCCTTTAGGCAAGGAAACTCAAAAAACTGACAGAAAAAAACTCGTTTTTTTTGTGTTATATTGCTAAGCAATAAAATTCTCATTGAAATGTCAAGTTTACTTCGACAAAAAAAGGTCTGATGTAATTATAAGTGAAAAATAATATCTTTTTGTAAATAATGTAGAATAAAGCTTTGACTTGAAAAAATCAGTCCCGTTTAAATTTGATATACCCTCATAGTACTAAAATAATAATGACTTTCCAAGAGAACACGGTGAATACTTTGAACAAATAGTGATCCTTTCTAATAATGTACTTGTGTAATATGCTTATTATGTATTAATTTAATTTGCAAATCCTTAAAAATCCTTAGAAATCGTTAAAAATAAATTAAAATCTGGTGAAGAAAACTTAATTTTAAATGGTTCCATATTACATTCTGATAAAGACCTAAAGCACTTTATACCGTCTAGGTTACTTTGAAATTTTGATAGAATAAGACGCATATATATTAGTATGTGTTTGTTGTTCCGTAAACGTAAATCCAAATGACATTTGATAATGTTAATCACATTTGTTATTTATTTGTATTTATGAAACTGTCAAAATATACGACTTGGTAAATTTTAATTTAAGACATACTTCAAAATGTTCTCAGTAAATCACATGCTACTAGATTGACTTTTCAAATGAACATCCGTTATATATATATATATACAGTGTGTCCACAGATTCATTCTTAACATGGGGATCTCGCTTATTATGAGATAGAGATTTGGTTAAATGGGATCAAATACTCCAGAGGTAAAGTTGCACCAAACCCTATACACTAGCTTTGAATATTTAACGTACTTCGGGCGCTATTGCAAAAAAAGTGAATTTTTGTTTTTTCGATTTTCTTTAATAACTCATTTATTTTTAAAGTAAAACAAATTTAGTTTGCACTTCCTTAAGGCACTTTTATAATAGGAATCTGGTGGTGTATTTAATGTGCCTAAAAAACTAGCCTAGATTGGAGATCATGCATAATGTATGAATACATGTTAGAACCTGACCGAGATATCATTGTCAAGATAAAAAATAGTGGTTTATCAGTTCATACAGATTGTTAAGTTAGAATCCTTTTCATGTATGGCCAGTGCAAGAAGGAAGGCATTGCAAATAATCATTCAAGATTTAGTGCCGAAGTCTAAATACAAAGTATAATACTTCATAAGAAAAAGAATTTTATGTAGAATTCAAATTTTGAGGAAAATTTGCTATTTAAAATAAAAAAGTTAGGATCGTTTCCGAATAAACCAGAAGTGAAAGAATATGAACACTAGACCCAGTTTAAAGAACATTAGGTGTATATCGGATGCCCCAAATTTAAAATTTTTATTTTATTGTATAACGCAGGTATGCTATTGGAACGACATAATTGAGACACCCAGTACAAATCGTACAGGCTTATGTTTGCAATCAGAAAAGAAAGAAATGAAATCATCAAATTACAGAGAAATTAGATTAAACTAGAAGCATAAAGCCAACAATAAAAACTAATAACAAGAGAGAAAAAGATAAAAATTTTCTCTAGAATAAATTACAGTATACGTGATTGGCAGTAACTTTATGTTCCCTTTCAGTCGAAGAAAATCGAAAAACCTATTTCGCGTTCCAATAATTTTGTATATTTTTGAATCCAAAGTTAAATAATAATAAATAAAATTATGTTTGCGAATACAAGTTAATGAAAAGCCTAACAAAATTCATTTAATAACTTAAATTAATATCTATTGAATGATTTAATGTAAAATCGTTAAAATGTGACAATCAGACTTCGACTGTGCCATATGGAAAGAAACTTCATGTTTTAATAATTCCGAAAAGCAATACGAACGATTAATAAAGTTGTGGAAAAATTTTATGAAACGTTCTGTCACTTAATCATCGCCTAGTTCGATATCTGCGGTTGCATATATTGCAATTTTCCGATAATGCACAAATCTTGTCAATCGATGCAACATGTTGACGATACTTTGATGTCAGTTTTCTAAAATGCAGGTGATATATGTATGCACAGACATATGTACAAGCGAAATGTCGATCGATATATTTTGACAGAGGGTACGTATGTAACTTGTTTAACTTATATTCACAGCATAATCAGAAAAGAAAGGAACGAAAGGGGTTTCAAAACTTGTGACGTTAAAACTTAAGAATTCAACCAAAAGAATATTATTAATATTAGTGTGTCTTAATTATTTACAAATAAATATAATAGTATCTAGATTAACGTTAAGGAAAAGGAAAAGCCAAAATGTTGCCGTTACCTTTAGACTATAGAGTTCAAGTGTGTTTATTAGTCTATGACTGACTGATGTAAAATTGATAGAATTTAAGTAAAATTTTATTTAATTCAGTTTCGAATGAGAAATCACGAGACAGAATCCGGGTACTGCGTCCAAAGAGTTTGTGTTGAAAATATTCGTCCATTCTATCTATTCTGCTGTTAGTTATATTTGCAGAAGCTATTACCAAATAAATAAAACATATAACAATAGAAACAAGACAATATTTCCTTGGCGATAGTTATATTATAGGATTCTCAATTAGTAGACCACACCTCGAGTATGTTATCTACATATACTCGTATTATAACGACCTAAATAATTGTCGTTCTATCTGGATCACTCCTATTTTCTCTAAGATATTTGAGAAAGTTAAAAATCAATTAACTAAGCATTTTAATACAAACTCCTATAGATCATGTTGCTTTAGTTTTTGTAACAAATTATCAACAACTCAGTCAATTTAAAATTTGCTTGAAAATTCTCAAAATAAAAGTTACACATAGATTACGCTTTATGATCTATCAAAGGTACTTCATGAAATATATTTTCACAAAGTTGATCGGTACAAATCGTTTGATTTAATAAGTTTGAAATTAGTAAGCTTATTTTTGTCGACAAAAGCCAATATGTAAAATGTAACGTAATTATAAGATTGTTTGCAGGAGTTGGGTATACGACCAACTGGAAGAATTCCTTATTCTTTACGACGATTTACTTTAATTAACACACGTTCCAGAAGAAGATGCCAGCGAAAGCATTCAAGATGTTAACGGTTCATATCCGAATCAAAGAACTTCTATAATGTGGGAGAAATCCGAAAACCCAAATTTCTCATCATTTCTCCGCGACAATATTTGCCTAAACACACGAATACACACATATATATATATATATATATATATATATATATATATATATATATATATATATAATTAATTTAAATTCGGGTAAGCGGTCAATTAAGAAAAAAAAAACTCATTTATTAAATAACCCTATATTTCGCAACAGACTTTGTCGCTTCTTCTGGGGTAAAAAATGTAGAGTTGAAGAAAATATAAAATTGACGTACAAAATATAAAAATGATTAGATATTATTATATTTTGTACGTCGATTTTATATTTTCTTCAACTCTACATTTTTTACCCCAGAAGAAGCGACAAAGTCTGTTGCGAAATATAGGGTTATTTAATAAAGGAGTTTTTTTATTTTCTTAATTGACCGCTTACCCGAATTTAAATTAATTTTTTATAATATATCACGGTCGATAATTTCGTTTCAATTATATATATATATATATATATATATATATATATATTAAGTTTACCTTATATATATATATATATATATATATATATATATATATATTGATGTAGATCGGGACTACACCTAAGAATGCCTCAGTGAGCAAAAGACGGAATTTGTATGTATAGATGTAAGCTTTAGAATTATAAAAAATATTGAAACTGAATTCTTCATATGTAATATCAATAAAGTTGATTTCGCGTATTTAATTGTTTTAAATTCATTCTCACATTGATTTATTTTATTATTTTTATTTGTATCAGTCATTTCATTCCGATATATTGTATTTCCAAAGATATTTCAACTTAATTGATTAAAAATAAATGACGCCATTTATTTAGGCAAAACTGTACAAATTTAAATAAATAACCGCGGGAATTTTCTCCACTATTAAACTAGCATTATATACAATTATCCACATTCATACCTCAAACATGCACTCACCAAAATAAAATAGATAATTTATACTAAGCATAAGTATATTTAAAATGATAAAATTGTCATTTTCATTATAATAAAATGTCGAGATTAAAAGAATACATACAGTTGGACCAATTAGAAATTAGAATGGAAACAAACGAAAGTTGGCGTCACTAGAAAATTCTCCATTAAAAACACCTAGACGTAGTAGAAGTGTCTCTCTGAAAATTAAAAGAAAAAGTATTAAAAAACTAAAAAAACCATACGTCGAATCTAGTCAAAACCTTACCAATACATCCAGTTCTTGTTTAACGCATTCTGCAAGTCCAGAAGGTAACCGGTGTCCAAGAAAACTTGAATTGCATCTCGCCGGGAAGCTAGCCGTTCGACCGTACAACAAGCGGGGGATGCTATCTGATCGCCGTTGATTCCTGTAGGCCGCATCTACGGATCCACCTGCCTGATCCAGTACAATTGGTCCACATAAGTATCTTTTTTAAAAACATCCTATGAATTTTGAAAATGATAAGTTAATTTAATTTCACCAGCAATATCACCATTAAATTATATATTTTTTT